>JAHWFP010239875.1:39448-53937 GCA_023313725.1 Lithobius niger
GTCGAACAGCTGCTCAGAAACCAACATTGTCACGTGCGTGAAGCGTATCCTGTAGTGCGGTTGCCCGGGGGGCACGATCGTTCAAGCGGCACCAGTACAGAGCATTCTTGAACGTCCGTCTAGTGTCGCGGTGTGCTTCGTAACTGGCTCCCGTTCCGGGCGTACCCAAACGAACCCAGATGGAATGAGCTTGCAGGTGGGCAGAGTAGAGGCCTTTGACGTGGTCATCCCATCCAGGTATTCGGCGTGAGCCATTGGTGGTTGGGTGACTACGCAGCATCTGATGGGCCGCCTCCGTAAGGACAGCAACAAGCAGGGCTGCCTCTCTGTCAATGTCTTGACGGTGTGCGTGTAATTCGCACCTATTACCTCTACAAGTCAATCCATCAGATGCTTCAAAAAGCATGAGAGCGTTTGATATATGATCAGCATATACTCTTCTATGCTCAATTGTTGAGTCCCTCCAGCATATTTTAGTGTGGTTTACCCGTGGTATACCCAAGGTTGGCAGCTGGGTGTCTGCAGACGGTGAAGCGAACGACAAGCCCAAGGCGATACCTAATGGAAGATGATCGGAGCCCAGGGTTGTTTCATCGATCCAAACCTTAACAACCGCATCAGCCATCCGTGTTGTACCGCAGATGTTGATCCAACCAAGATTTGACGTCCTGAGAGTGACTAATTTACGTACATGTGTCATCCGGCAACACGCTATCACGGAAGGTCAGGCCCATGCCCACAACTCCCTCGGCAACCAACTTAGAGTAATGACAAGCCCTTCTGAGGTCGGCATTATAATCTCCGGCAACTAGAATAAAGTCAGTGTTTACTGCCTGTATAAACATTTCAATCTCGCTAAGGACCAACAGTAGCTCTTCATAGGTATCCTCAACTTGCTTGTCCATAGGAGCATATACAGTAGCAATGGCAACACGCGTCCCCTCGTTGATCTGGAAGGAGAGACCTAATACTCTGGAGCTGTCAAAAGAATGTACAGTAGGGCGACTAGCGCATAGGAACTTCCTCCATAGTATGGTCGTGCCACCGTAAGGATGCCCTCGATGCACGGAAGTAAAGGTGTCGACCGGTGAAGTGGCCACACATGGAATTCGCTGTGAATACCATTTAAATAGTATAACTCGTAATCGCAGAGCCATGTTTCTTGCAACAACACAATGTCCGCTTGACTGCATAATTTTTTAACTTCGGGTTTGGCACTTTTCACACTCGCACAATTCCAAGTTACAACTTTTAACTTGTTGAATTATAAGCAGTACCTTCCGTTATATTCGCTTGCATGCGCCAGAAATAGGGCCTCACTTCTGTATTCAAGGGCCATTTTTCACCATCAAGTATGGCGTCTCGAAACCTAATAGGAATATTTACCCGGAAAGCATTAGTGCGTCTGTTTAGTGCCCGGTTAGGTAGCAGTTCACACTGTATTAGCTGTTCACTAATGTTCAGCACGGTAGCAACGTGATTAGCAACCATTTTAGATTCCACGTCTGTGGAGCAGTTGCCTACAAATAGCGTAAACTGTCTTGGGCGAGCCCACAACCTAGAGCTAGCAGATTGTGCAGACCCCCACATGGCCCTACTATGGCGTGGTGGCCTGTTTCGTTTCGTACCGTGAGATGTGACCCAGCCTTCCTCATCTTGATGACTTGCTGGTTGAAAGGGGGAATGATTACTACCCTCTTCAATATCGAGCGTGGCTGAGCTTCATTCAGGACATTGAAGTTGATTCCAGTCGTTATTGGTCTTCCTTTGATACTCACAGGTGAGTTGGGGGCTATAATAATCAATTGGCCTATTGGTAATTACCTAGATGGGTTGTGGTTGCAGATCGTTGGGTTGTTGAGAGCTCAAATTACGGCTAAGTGTCTGGCTGTAGTTCACTGCAGGATTGCTCAATCTATATATATATATATAATACTCTTAGGTTGGGCAAGCAAATTCATTATTATTATGCACTACAATGAAAGAGGGCGAGCGACCGACAAGCAGGGGAAGCAGGGATGGAGGGGAAGCAGGGGGAGGGGGGAGTGGGGGAGGGGAAGCAGGGATAGGGATATTCAGACCACACAATAGGGGTATCCGCGTCCAGGGGGGACAGGCGGAGCGGGACGGGAAAGGGGTTACCAGGGGGGGAATGGGGGAAATCTGACCAGACTATGGCAGAATGTAAGTGGGTAGGAAACAGGGGAGTCCGGAGAAGGAGGCAGGGGGCAATCGGTGCCCTTTTTATTCCATACTGCCCACTACAGTATTTCGCTCAGGTATGCGGGAACTGGCTAGACCAGCGTATGTTACGCCAGGGGGACAGCTAGTGCAGACGAAAAAGAAGTACGACGATTTCCACTCAATTGGTCATTTGCATTACAATCACCATGCTCGCTCCAGTAACTAACGTATTCCCTTCATTGTTCACTTCGTTGTTGCTTTCGCTGCCAGAAGAAGTGTCTGCACGAGTTTCGGTTGCAATCTCCGCGACCGCTTTATTGTTATTATTGCCTATTGCTGGTTAGCCGGTTGCATTTACATTATCCATATTGTCGTTTGCTTGTTGCTGACGTGGTGTGACGTTATTTGCAGCTGACTTCCGTTAATGAATTCCGGTTTGTGCGCGCGTTTGTGATCTTGACATTTCCGGTTTCATTATTAGGTTGCTGGTGATCGCCTCGGGCGACGAGCATATCAACACACCGTTTCATGTCCTTCATCTCTGTACGGCATAACTGTAAACCATCCCTAAGCTCACGATGACTAGCTACAAAGCTGAGATAGGAAGTAGGGATCGGTCCATGAGTAATATTCTCCCTTGTGTCACCTGCCCGGGAATCTCCGTCCAAGTCCAACATGGCTGCCGCCACTTTCAGTTCATTGACCTGTGCGGCCAGCAAACCTACATCCTGCCAGCTCGGATCGACTGCCGGTCGGTTGTTGAAATTGTCTGGCACAATCGTTGGAAATTCACACATACCCTCTTCATCGTTAGCCGCCTGCAGTAGATCGTAAATGTCCGACACTTCGGCTTGTTGTTTAGTTCTAGCTGTCGTAGTGTTGCGACCAGTCGATCGGTTTCCATGTCTTGAAGCTGCTGTCGCTAGTTCGATAAATATGAGCTCTTTTGCCAGCGTGATCTCTCCAGGCTTATAAAAACTTGCTGTCAAGTCTACTAACGGTTGTTTCGGTAATGTGTCCGGTTTGTGGAAAATAAAAGAAACAACATCGTTGACGAAAAGCCGGGATGCCTGCATACATACGTCCACTCCGGCCACCATATTCCTGTTCTTGCATTAGAATCGCTAGCCATTAAAAGTTTCTCTCGCTGTCGGGTTCCCCTTATGAATATAACTGGACCTACCTACAATAGAATCGATGAACTTTTACATCCAGACTTAACTTTCAAATTGGAACGCCAATGGAAAATTAACGAACCCCAACAGACCGATCGAGATGACCTATTGAGCCGCACGTAAAGATTTAGTGGTAGGAGTGGCATGAAGTTTTGTGGTAGCCGCAGCATGTAACGGAAGCAATAGTGAAACGTTGTGTTGGCGTTTTCTGACGAAGAGGATCGGAGCTCATCCTCGAAAATTCAAGAAGACTACTTAAATTTCTAGTCTCACAGGTGGTGAACGTGTTATTTTCTCTCCAAAAACAGATTCCGTAGATCATTATGCTGTCTAAACTTGTGCTCCGTGCCAGGGTTGGTTAATAGAGATGTGGAACAGAGACATGATTAAACAAGTCGTATAAAGCAAATGTTTGAAACCTCCAGAAAGGGACTTCGTAATTCTCTCTATGTGGCAGTCTTGTATTTGTTGAACTGTTTGAGCTACACCTGTAAACCTTTTTGTTGGTCAAAGAATAGGAACGCGGCCGTGTCTTGCTTGCAGAATGAAGTGGCTGCACTGCGCAATGAAGTGGCTCAATTGAAGACGATGCTCTTGGCCCATAAGGATTGTCCTGTTACATTGCAACAAAGGGGTATGGGACAATCAAAAGGTAAGTCGGACAATACCTTCATTGAGTCATGCATAAAAAAAAAAACAACGTTTTTAATGAAAAAATTTTGTTGTCTTTTGATTATTGGGTATTACTCTTCAATGTATCGTTTTGAATTATCAGTCAAAGCTCTTCATAACTAAAGCCATGGAACCTTTCTTCACAACAAATTTTGTTACAACAGGTACAAAACCGGGGTGGTTTAAGTAAGCATTAAAAGCAGAAACTACTGCTTGTTTGGGGCTTCATCCTACTGAATTTAGGCAACAATGTTTAAGCCTATTAATGCCAGTTGATTGCTTAAAATCAAGCAGCTCTCACCCACAGAAAACTCAAAACAGACTGCTTCGCCCTTATTTGGGTTTATCAGTAGAGAATGCTTTGTGGATGACAGCATAGCCACCTTGCTTGTGGTAATTTCACAAGCACTAAACCAAACTGGTTTCAACAAGCTTAACCTTTTTGTGCCTAAGCGACGATATGTCGTCGTTGCAATTCCGCTGCCAAAAAGCCCAAACGATTTTATATCGTTTGCCCATTTCACCGCACTGTGAAAAAAAAAATAATCCAATTGCGTACATCGAAAGTGTAATACCGATTGACTTAGGTATTTTGGCATGTATATTTTCGGTTAATTTCTACTAATAAAATTTAATATCATCTTCTTTATTACCTTAATCAATGTTATTGTAGGCATCTACGTGAAAATTGTGTTTGTTTGCTGAAAATAGCCCTTGGTTTAAACGATCGTATCTCTGGAACGACGCAACGTACAGCCGCCATCTTGGTCGCGTTCGAGAGTGGGAATTCCCAATTTTCCAGCCTGCGAATAATAATGCCATCAACCCCCACGTCAATGCCTGTATTTCTCGAATCAAATGTGCCGTTTCAACGGGCTTTGTTCAAACGCTTCGGCATCGTGAGCTATCGCGAGTGCTGATTGGTTCGCTCGTCGCACTTCGTCTGTTCACAAGTGACGTCACGCGAAGCGAGTGAGGGTCGCATCCATTGGCGCTAGCAGGAGTGCATTGCATTGCGGGCAGCCGGTCACAATGGCTGTCGTACGCGAATTGGTAGTGGGTTTTTTACAATCGCGAATTTTGAAGGAATAAATCAGCTTTCAACTATTTTACGGTAATAAAACATAAAATAATAATTTCGTAAGTAATAACGGGCGTTGCGACGGAAGAATATCGAGTGGATGTTATCATTCCGAGTACTGTAAGTTGAAACTTTAGTTAGGGCTGTTTACGTAGTCAAACTTCAGGATTTTTTTTAATAATAGAAATGTAGGACGATGGTCCCAATTATATTTCTGGTCAATAATTTACAGTACAATTATTACATCTGCAAATTTTGATACTCCTAGACCGCATAGTTTTTTTTTTTATAATTTATTTTTGTGAGGCATATAACTTGTTCATGGCGGCCATGTTTTCGCCACGGGCTCTTTCAGCAGAAAAATGAAAAATGGCGTTAGGCTCAAAAGGGTTAAAAGCAGGCACTTGTTTGGGTTTCCATTCTATTGTTAGGCACCCATGTTTAGGCCTATTAATGGCAGTTGATCACTTGAAATTAAGTTGGTCTGTTCTGTTGGTAAGAACTGAAGTCAGTCCGGTTTTTTGCTTGCATTACCATAGTGCCACACTCCAGTCGCTACTGACGAGCCCAAACAAGGATGAAACAGTCTTTCTGGAGATCTCTAGGTGAGAATAGCTTGATTTCAAGTGATCAACTGCCATTAATATGCCTAAACTTGAGTTCCTAACATTATCAGTAGAATGGAGCCCCCAACAAGCAGTAATTTTTGCTTTTTAGCCTCCTGAAACCAAGAAAATTTCCGCCCTCGGGTGGTAAATTTCCGCCCTCGAGGTGCCTACGCTCTCATACGCACAGACGAGCCCAAACAAGGGTGAAACAGTCTATCTAGAGATCTCTGAGGGTAAGAGCAGCTTGATTTGTTATAACAGATTACCTTATAAGGAGTTTTGACTGTACGTGTTATTTTTTGACGTAGAATAAACTGAATCTTACTTGCTGACACAGCCGAGTACTTAGTTCAGACAAACATTTGTTTATTAGCAATAATGTTGTTTCGTTTAACTATCACACAACATTGGGGACGTTAAGTGTTAATGTTGCCGACCCACTTGTTTTGACTACAAATCGTGTAGTAAGAGCCCATAGGCTTGTAAAATTAGGGGGGGGGGGGGGTGTTAAAACAAAAATAATCTATTTTCTAAACTTACTTCGGTCCAGGGAGGTAGTTTTTTTATAATTTATAAATATTTAATTTAATTTAATTTAATTTATAAATAATTTGAGAACGACTGAAGCTGTTGCTCTGAAATTAGTGCCATTGGAAAGCTCTTGAAAAAACGGTTAGAATGGTGTATTGGAACATTAAAAACAGTAAATTTTTGGCGAAAATATCGCAAAAACCGATATTTGACCAAAACAAATATAAATTCTTGCCGATACCGATAATATTGGTGCCAATATCGGTATCGGCCGAGCCTTAGAAAACAGAAAGGGTTGACTCGCCATTCTGAGAAAGAAAGATTTTTTCCCCATGGCCTTAGATCGTGAAATTATTTGGTGGAAGGGTGTTTGCAGGTGATTCACGGTTTTATGTTTTCAGTGTCTTTTAATGTTACAATGCACCAGTTTATTCAGTTCAAAAATAGCTTTTGAATTGTAAAAATTTCCTGCACCCAGACTAACCCTTCGTTGTTCTCAATTCGAGAAATTCTCTGGCAGGGTAAATCTTCCACCAGAACTAAACCCGAGAATTTTTTACTTAGCTGGTAAATTATGAGCTGTAATTTCATAATATACAGCGCATTAGATTGTTGTCACATTTGCCTCATTTCACCTGTTACGAGATGTGTACCGTAAATCGTGTATTAAACGCCCAGTTGGAGCTAACACCCGCCCCCCTAAAATGCTGTAAAAGTGAAAATAACGAAACGATGGCACCTATACCCACTGCTTAAATCTTTGGTTTTTCTGTCACAAAATTAACTAAAAATATCATATTTCTCTCTCATATAAGCTACATATTTTTTTTTTAAATCTCAGTAGTATTTTTAACAATAATTAAGAGTATACCAGTGACTAGGCAATAACTGTGTCCTAAATGATGCTCGAGTACCTTTAACAGTAAGTTGGGATTAGGAAAATAACATGGATGACGTTAATTTTACAATCCGTTTCATGACACGTAGCCCAAAAGGTTTATTTCTTCTCTTCTACATTATTGTCCTTGAATTCAGTCATTTCTAATCTCAAACTTAAAAGTTACGTAACAAAAATAGGGCAGGTTTGCAAACGATATTCAGCTGAGTGGATCAGGATGGAGCTCAGAACACAAGGCCATCAATCATAGCTCGACAGTAAATAATGACTTAGTCATATTGTGACTCTCAGTACAAGTTTAAATTAAATATCAACATAATTAGTCTAGGAGCCACAGTAGGTGGTGTGGGAATTTTCACGTCTACGAAATTTGACTTCTGATATCGATTCTAGGAGCCAGCATGCATTTTTTATTGGTCACATGATATGAATCACGTCAGTTTGGCGGCAATCTTGAAATATCTGCCATTAGAGAAAAATGTATTTTCATTAAATTAGTTTCATGCTTGTGAAGGCTTTAAAAATTTACCATTTTGTTACATGAAACAATGCTTCAGTGTAGTGCCATGAATGGTTAAGTGCAATGTTAGGATCTTGGTTTCCAATTATAGTCAGGGATCAGTTGTAGGAAATTTAGGGCTACTGTGCACAATTTGCCAACTATTATTTTTCACTTGGGAGTTGTTGAATACATCCCAAGGAACAGTTTTCCACATATTGCTACCTTGGCAATCCCCTAGGCATTAAAGGTGGTGGCCAAAATGGCGTCTGATTTTGCCATTTGGCCGATTATGCAAGAACGGCCACAAAAACGGTTGAGATAAAAGTTGTTTGCAATAGTGTAATCTACAATGTCATTCCCATATCTTTTTTTCATATCGCTCATGGTTTTCGAGAAAATGGATTTTAGGCCGTTTTCTAGCTAATTTAATGTTAACAGACGTCTCAATTTGTCTACTTACAACTTTCAACTGC
The DNA here is from genome assembly GCA_023313725.1 of Lithobius niger. Lineage (NCBI taxonomy): Eukaryota > Metazoa > Arthropoda > Chilopoda > Lithobiomorpha > Lithobiidae > Lithobius > Lithobius niger. Next base: position 47,573 of record JAHWFP010239875.1, read on the forward strand.
GGCTGTGTCTTTTCTAATTCAGGTGGATGGATCCAATTAGATTAATCTAAGGTCTTCTTTGCAACAAGGGTCGTTGAAAGGGTTTACAACTGTTAGGAACCGACTTGCGCCCATTTTACTACGGGCTGGTATCGCAGTCACAGTTGGATTTTTCGTTTATTTTCAACTTTCAACTGCTATTGTGCCGTGTCGAATTTAGGTAGGTGACTCTTAATTAGATTTATTCAAAGATGGGACTGTCTTCTTTGCAACAAGGGTAGTTGAAAGGGTCTACGACTGTTAGGAACCAAACTACGCCCATTTTACTAGGGGCTGATACCCCAGTCACCATTGGATTTTTCACTCATTTTCAAATTTCAACTTCTCTTGTGACGTGCCTAATTAATGTAGATGACTCCAATTAGATTAATTCGAAAGGTAGGACTGCCCTCTTTGCAACAAAGGCAATTGAAAGAGTCTACGACTGTTAGGAACCGAGCTACGCCCATTTTATTAGAGGCTGGTATCACAGTCACAGTTGTATTTTTCGCTTATTTTCAACTGCTATTGTAACCTGTCTAATTTAGGTAGATGACTCCAGTTAGATTCATTCGAAAGGTGGGACTGTCTTCTTTGCAACAAGGGTAATTGAAAGGGTCTACAACTGTTGGGGAACCGAGCTACTCCCGTTTTACAAGAGGCTGGTATCACAGTCACCTTTGGATTTTTCACTAATTTTCAACTTTCAACTGCTCCAATTAGACGACTCCAATTAAATTCATTCGAAAAGTGGGGATGACTTCTTTGCAACATCGGTAATTGAAAGGATCTATGACTTGTTAGGAATCGAGCTAAGACCGGTTTTACTAGGGGTTTGTTTAACAGTTGCCGTTGGACTTTTCGCTCATTTATAACTTTCAACTGGTGCTGAGACGTTTCTAATTTAGGTAGATGGCTCTAATTAGGTTCATATAAAAGGTACGGATGCCTTCTTTGTAACAAGATAAGATAAGATGAAGTTTATTTGCACAATAGGCAAAAGGAAGCTGGGAAGGGCAAGCCTCTTACACCCGTCCACAAAATAAAAAAGTAACAAAGAAAGCAGAAATACAATCCTAAAAAGGAAACACAAAATTACAAAGTATTAATGAAAAACAAAATACAATTCCAAAAAGTATACAACGGTGGTTGGGAGAAACCTGGAAAAAAAATAATAACCGTCAAATCCTAGGCCGAGCGATGACTTATAATTAATTAATACCCAGTGATAGCCAGCAAGTGAGCCGTAAATCTCATCAACAATTTAAAGGTTTAAATAATATTCCTATGCAAAAATCTATCCAAGGTAGTGGTCTTCAAGCGAGTTTTGAAAACGGCGAGGCTGTTTGACTCGACCACTGATGATGGTAGACTAGTCCAACAATCAAGCACGCGATTGCAAAAAAAGAATTTTCTAGTATTTGTACGAGATTGCTGAACTACGAGCTTCCACGGATGGCCTCTGGTATAATTTCCAGAGCGGAATTCAAAAAAAGAGTGACAAGTCCACCTTTAAATTACCACGTAATAGAAGATAAGTAAGACATAGATCTGCTCTCAGCCTTCTAAGTTCGAGTGATTCGATACCCAAAATCCTAAGGCGATTACCATAAGTTACGTCCCTAAAACCTTTCAGATTTTTTGTAAAACTACGTTGAACTGATTCAACATGGTCAATATCTCTTAATAAATAAGGAGACCAAATAGAGCTCGCATATTCAAGCAACGGTCTCACAAAGGCTTTGAAAGCGCAAACAAGAGTAGTTGGGTCACCAGAGCGAAAGTACCTTTTTATAATAGCAGCACGCTGTTTTGCTGTTTTAACGATTTTATTACAATGCGTGGTAAAGTATAGGTCATTTGTCATCCAAATACCTAGATCTTTGATGACTGCAGTGACAGGCAAACTTTCTCCTCCAGATAGAAAGTAATTAAGTATGCTCCAATCCGAACCAAAATCCCAAAATTAAAGAAAGCCTACCGGCTCCACGTCAGGGTAGTGCTGTGCATTAATACTTAGCTCATTGACTCCAACCCGTTACTTCTCACTTTCGTTTCCTGGTGTCAGTCCACAGGTTTGACCAGTGGGGATGAACTGTTTAAAACTAGGTCTCATAAATTACGTACTTCTCTATTTAAAGCTGCATTTGTCCCATAGGATGGTGGGACAGATCGCACCCACGGCTTGTTGCCAGAACTCACTTAAAAACTTCTTTAACATAAACATCCACACAATTACCAGGAAAAAGGAATAGAATGAACAGTACTAACCTTCTCCACCTCCTCTAGTGTCCGCTGATGTGAATACCGGCAATGACGTGGTCGTCAGCTCACAGACTTCCAGTAGTCACTGAAACATTATGAACATAGTGGCTGATAAAAATCGTCCTATTCCTCCATGAGCACACGGTCAGGACTCCATCCTGATGAGGCGAGAACATGGAGCTCATGGGCATGAACAGAGTCCGGCGGAATGATCTGGTTCGGAGACTGCTCGAATGCTCTTTCAAAACTTTACATATCTCCAATGCCACCAGGGACGGGTGACTTGAGTTCCTTACCTGGACGTTCAGAGTTTTTATTGATTTCAAAGAACAAGGGGATTCTCTCTGTTCTCCCTAGCTCTCCACACGATCATCGCCAGAAGCTTTCTCTAAGTGTTTCGTAGGTTCTAGATAGTATCTAAGTGCCCTGAAAAGGGCATTGCACCCCTTCCTTCTAGATCTGACTTCCTCACTAGGGCCGAAAGAGCATTCACAGTGATGGGAGTTGGGAGCTCGTCTGGCAGTGACACTTTACTCTGAAGTCGGGTGGTAACAAGAAAGTCACTTTGCTTCTGGGCTTACCCCACCAGAGAAAAAACGTGTCCCTCACCAGAGTTGCCTGATCACCCTACCGTGCGGCTGCAGCCAGAACAAAGAGGAAAGCGGAAGGAAAGAAGCTTAATGGAGTGGTATGTAGGACCTTCCCGACAGGCTGGAAAGTACAAAGGCAAAATCCAAGGCTTGGCAGAGGCGTCAAATCCTCTAAACGCGGATGAAGACGAGTATTAGATTCAGTCTTCGTACTACTTGGCTTGTATGCACTGCTGGTAGACAAAGACTGCCCCTTGAAACGCTGTAATGCAGTGACGCTATGATGCTTAACTTCCCCCTGCGACGATGTGGTTTCTGCTAGGTTAGACATTTGCACGCTCCGACCATAGTGACGACGGGCGCTTCTGTCGGCCTGCAAGTCATTGGAGGTATTGACAGAGGATGTACGGCTGTTAACCAGTCTGTCTGAACTCTTGTGTGATGTAACGAACAGGGAACTGGCGGTTCGTCATCCTCTGGCGTCACCACCCTTCTGAAATGATTATGCAGGAGCTGAGCTTATATTGAAGTCAGAGGGGGACGTCGAACCTATAGATCCAATCTTCCTGCTACTTGTCTTGTTTGCAGTCTTTGTATACGTACACTCCCCACAATGATTCTTCAGTTTTGAAACCGTCTTCTTACACTTCTTAGCTTGTGATGTCAATGGCTTTACGCCTTTGGACTTCGCTGCGGCTGAACTTCCCAAACGGTTGGAAGGCAAAGCAGCCATTGCTTCCTTGCACGGGGTGTGGGGGTGGGGGTCGTGTTGTAGTGTATAAACCATTGTCATGCACCAAACCAGGTCAACTTGTTCTCCAGAAAGACGCGAAGCAGTGAAAAATCTGTGCCCCTCAAGTTATTGTAGGGCATCAGACGTGACGATGGATATGTTGGCACATGCCTGCTCCCTCCTGAATGGAGCATCTGCAGGCAGTTCGAACACTAGGGCTGGCAACGCCACGATGATTTTTTCTGCTCTATTTCCCAAGGCTACTAAATTAGCAGAATTAGTTGAGTCAATTTTAGTGGTCGCAACACAGCTAGAAATAGTGTTTCGTGCGCCGGGAATGGCGTCCGAATTCGGAGGTGAGATGAGGGCTGTAGAGTTTAAATTTGTGTCTGGGTCGGTACATCCCTCTTCTCGGTAAAAGCCCTAAATCCACGAAGTTTGTTTGCTTCTTTGACTGCCGTTCATGCCGGCGATTCGATTTGGTGCTCGTTGACTCAAACTTTACAATATTGTCTTCTGAATGGGATTACAAATTTCACAGGGGTTTGGGTAGAAATCGCAGCTTCTAAATTTGTGGCAAAGAGAATGGCGAGCTCCCGACGTGATCAAATGCCGACATGAAGTACACAAATGGCAATTAGCTAGATAATGTGGGGGTGTAGCTGTGGGGGGGGAGGGGGGGGGGGTGGGTAGGTTGCCTTTTAATTTTGTAATTTTGGTAAGGCGTGTTAGAAAAGGTTAAGTATTTTAGGAGAAAAGTAAAAATGCTTAAATTTTTAACTTCCTGTAAGCGTTATTAATATTATTTTTTTTCTCCCAAGAATGTGGCCAAAATTCCATGACAGAAGAGGAGGACGATGTAACAAATGTACACATTTCATCTGCTGAGGCCATAGCGTCTTCTGCACTGACCAACATGGCTCATGGGACAGCGTCGGAGCCAAGTTTCAGCATCATCATTGAAGCTGACCCAGCTGACTTAAATGTTCATGACAACAGCAACAATGAAGTGGATAAATGACTATCATCATACACATCATCAATCATTGAACTGGAGTGTAAGAGCGCTAAGAAGTGGAGAGATTGAATTGCTTGAAAGACGTCACTTTTCATGTGTACAAATCATCCAAAGAATAAGTGTCAATTATTTTATCATGTTGTTAAATTTGTTCCTTGTTGTGTTCCTGAAATGCATAATATATTGTCTGATCACGAGGTTGTCATTCTTTGTTAACATAGCTTGGTTTTCAGGTCTGCTGGAAGGGACCAGTCATTAATTATTGCCCTGTTCTTAAGACAATCAGTTTCAAGAAGAGACCGGAAATTGGAAAAAAAAAAAACCCTGAATCACTTTCTACCAAAAAACAAGCTCCAGTGGAGAATTTCATAAGAGTACTGTTTAGAGGCGTGCATGTGTTGACATGAAGTACAGAGATGAAAGCCTTCCTCAGGTCATATTTCAGTATTGCAGACATCCAAGAAATTCAATAAAAACCCTGGACACTACACAAATCTGGCTGCTTTCATCCTTTTCAGCCAAGAGTGAAAAAAAAAAGGAATATAATCAATTACCCACCAAGACTTTAAAGATGGCTGCCGATCTGTGCAAGTATGGCACTTGAGGTGCCTGCATACGGCTAGCATTGGGAAGTTGGTGTAATAGAAGCTAGAATTTTTAAGTCTTTGTCAGGAATTTTTGTCTTAATGCAGACAATGATACATAAAATGTAATTGTGGGTAGATATTCAGGGAATTCAGGCTGGGGAAAATCAAGTGTTTTTATTAGTGTTGGGTGATTAGTGTTGGGTAATTTATAATGTGATGCGATTTGTTTTTTGAAATGTGCTTTGCGACATGCCGGACTAAAATAACGGACTACACTAGCAACGCCTAACACACACTCAGCATTAGTCAAATGCTGACCACGAATGCTGGCACGTGCTCGACCTTCGGCTGCTGACATTGACATCATATAAATTTTCTAACTCAATTGAGGAGCCCTGCTGACGTCACATATTTGTGACCTTTGAACCCAACATAGCTGCCGTTCTCGATCCTATGAATCGACGTAACTAAGGACTAATAAACTAATGAATACTTATTATGAAACGTCAGCCACACCGCTCTAAACATAAAATTGTATTAAGTGTATTAAGCTACCAAATTCCAGTCGACACCATGACTGAAAAATGGGCTAAGTTTGTTATATTAAGTCACTGGACGGGCATCGCTGGCTCAAAATTGTAATGTAAAAGCTAGAATTATTAGTATTTAGAAGAATGCGTCATTCTCAGCATTGGATGTTAATGACATAAAAGGTGTTTTCGTGACCTACCAATGCCCTCATTAAAACAATGGCATCACATGGCAGAAAAAATGGCGGCAGTGAAGCGATTCTCGTCTGGCACTCCATGCTGGGATCTTGGAGCGGCCACGGATTACTAAAAAAGAAAACAGAAGAAGCGAATGACGCCACACACTGAATCTAAACCATAAACAAATCGAGCTCTTGTAGACCAGCCAAGCGTGAGCCAAATGGGGGGTACCTACGCTGACTTCAAGATCAAGTCCGAGAGCCCTTCAAGATCAAGCCCCAAACGATCGCAGCTCGTTTGAAAGATGTCGAAAGGTGGAAGAAGGATATGAGAGGAAAGTCGTCAAAGGAGAAGTACCAGGAAGAAAAGATCCGATTGAGGTGGGAGAGCTGGTATGAGGGAGGAATGTGGTGCTGTTTAGGGCTGGGGCTGTGGACACTCGGG
>JAHWFP010239875.1:60846-82934 GCA_023313725.1 Lithobius niger
TTAACCATCTCGGAATACAACTTTCGCGCGGTGCTGTAGGTAGCAAGAGTCGTGGGACAGGGATTGGACTTGGGTGCTTCCACTATTTAAGTTTTAAATTGCACTGCTTAACAAAATGTCGTGGAAGCATAATTTTGGTATTTTTGTGGAAGCTTGGTTTCGCTTAACAAACTTTCATATGGTCAGATAAAACTTGGAAAAAACCTCAAGCATGTTCAGTAGGAAGGTTTAAGTTGTATAAATGTCAATACTACAAACCAAAAGGTTCAGGTCATCACTATTTCCGAGGTGTTCCACATTAAGGTAAAAAATGAGCCGATCGTCGTGTGAAAATACAAGATTGAGGATCCTATTTCCACGCGTTGGATGCTGTGCTAGCTGATCAAGTCCGAGGGTGCAATAAGTTCAAAGAAATACCGATGGTGATTGTCCCCTGCCAAGTATTAATTCCAATCTACAGCAGAGAGGTTAAAGTCACCCAGAAGAATACTTGAATGATCAATGTTAAACATGTTTACAATAAATGAACAGACTCAAAATCGCCCAGTCGTCCTGACCGTCTGGTATGTAGTTTTATTTGGTTTGGCAATAACGATCCCTAACACCTCGTGTGACATATCCACAGTAACGATCAACTCGACGTAAAATTCAAAGGCCCCAAGCCCCACTACCACAGTCTCTCCTAATAATAACAGAACATTTACCAACATTGACCATCATTGCATCAGTAAAATTTGGATGTAACCTCGTTTCAACGGCAAAGATTAAGTCTTAATGGTTGTGCGAAATCAATTCCTAAAACTACCAAGGTTCCTAATAACACGACGCGAATTTATTACCACACAAATCAGTGCTGTGTGGTTGGTCGGTCTGTCTGTCCGTATTACATCCTGTATGTGCAAGTGTGGGGCTATCCCCCCAAAAGAGAGAATTGCCAGCCTGATCGGCTAAACTTCGTTTCTATTGTTAAGAATGAAAATATACATACCTGTAAATTTTGGAATTTTTATTCTCGAATGCTTTTTTTTTCCTTGAGAAGATTTAACTAAATCCAGCCAGCTTGCTAACTCACAAGAGCGCATGCACGCGTCCCTCAAGTTCAAAGGGCAAAAGTGTTCAAAAGAGTTCAACGGGCAAAAGCGGCCATCTTTTATTCCCTCACGTCATCAAGGTGGTGACTCGAGAGGGGAGGTAGGGTGGGCACAGGCAATGTATATTTTCGTTCTTAGCAATAGAAGCAGAATTCTAGCCGGTTGGGCCAGAAATTCTCTTATACCTGTCAATTTTAGCATTATTGTCTCAATGATGCTGTTGGATGCTTGAGATTTGAATAGCCACCTCAGTGACCCGACCGCGCATGCGCGGTCCTCCCTATAAGAGTGGCGGCTACACAGGCTCGTCATCTCTTTGTCTCAAGCCGCCGTCCTATACGGCCACTCATTCTGTTGGTCCTTCGGCTGGTTTCTACGAAGCTTCCTTTCCGCCTTCGTTGAATTTGAAGACGCCGTGGCTCCCTTCCCGTGCCCTCCCGGGTCGGTCCCACTTTCGTTCGGCAGTCGGAATTCTCCCCTGCCCTTCGGTTGATCCGTCCCTTGGCCTCTCCTTCGCCAGGACAGAAGTCACCGTGGCTCCCTTCCCATGTTTTCCCGGGACCGTTCCACCTCCACTCCTTTCCAGGACCGTTTGCCCTTCGTAGGAAATGAAAACAACGTGGCTCCCTTCCCATGTAATCTCGGGACCGACCCACCTTCCGTACCGGCAACCTCCTACGTGCCATTGCCATTCGACCGTCCTTTGAACGGGCCACCTGCCCTTCGCTGGGAATGAAATCAACATGGCTCACCGAAACCGACCCACCTTCCGAAGCGGCAACCTCCTTCGTCCCATTGCCGCTCGGCCGTTGCCCTCCAGCCGTTACCCTTCGGCCAGTGCCCTTCGTCCCATTGCCGCTCGGCCGCCTGCCCTTCGTTGGTAATGAAGTCAACGTGGCTCCCTTCCCGTGCAATCCCGGTTCCGACCCACCTTACGAACCAACAACCTCCTTCGGCCGTTCTTTAACGTGTCACCTGGCCCACTGGAATTGAAATTGACGAAGCCCACCTTCCAATCTGGCAACTTCCTTCGTCCCATTGCCTTTCGGCTGCTGTTTGAATGGGCCTCCTGTCCTTCGTTGGAAAGAAAACAACGTGGTTCCCTTTCCGCAGAGATCCAGGGATCGTCCCACCTTGTGAACCAGCAATCCCCTCCGTCCTCGTCTTTCGGCCGTTCTCTGAACGGACCACTTGCCCTCCGTTGAAAATGAAAACGTCATGGCTCCTTTCCGTGGAAACCTGGGTCCACCCCACCTTCCATTTCGACTACTCCCTCGCTTCATAACCCTTCTCCTTCGGGTGCTCCTGGGTCGAGACGCTCGCCCTTCGTGGGAACCGACAACATCACGACGCTTCCTGTCTTCCATGGACCATTTCATTTTCCGTACCGGCTACCCGTCGATTTGTCGCCTTTCGGTCGTTCCCCATGGACCACTCGCCGTTCTTTGGTTTTAAAAACATTGTGGCGCCTTTCCCGTGCACCTTGGGTCCATTCCGACCTCCGGGACGGCTCCTCACTTCATCTTGGCCCAACCAGGTTGCTCCTTCGTCGGTTGAATCTGACGTGGCTCCCTTCTCTCGCACCCGGTGCCATCCCGCCGCTGTTTCACCTCACCCTGCCAGTCCCCTTCGGGACACCTGTCCTTCGTCCGGGATTACCATGGCTTCCACCACATGCTTCCAGCGCCCAAACTCAGTAGCCGGCTACCGTCACTCATCGGCTCTTCGTTCGAGCCAGAGTCGTCGCAGCCCCTTCGACCTTCTCTCTTCTTCTGGCTTTCCTCGCTCTTCGTTGCAGCCGGAAACGGCGTATTTTCCTCTAGTCTGTTCCCGCCTTCCGAAAGAAGCCCCAAATTTCTCCGTACCCTTCGGTCGCCACCAACCTCTCGCAGCCCTACCCTTACCCAAGCGGGGTTTTTTTATAGGACTGTTCCACCCTCCATTCGGAGGAACGCCGTCTTCCGACCTCCTGGCACGACACCGCCTTTCATCTGCCCAATAAGGTTCATGGCTTTTCTCTCCAAGTCACCCGTTCTATGACGGACATAGGCAACGCATGCCTTCCACCCGTCTCACGCGGCCCTTCACCTGGATAGTACACTCGACGCCAAACTGCAGTCACCATCTCCCAGACCATACCCACGTCTATTCCCCTTTACTGTCCTTCGGCCGGTTCCAGTTCTGACTCAGGACTCCTAAGCCTTTCTGGCTTCTCATCGGGTCCCTCTGGCCCACCCGCTAACTCGGAAAACCAGGGCCAACAACACACCCAAAGAACTTCTCCACGCTCCATCACCACTCCGTCATGAATTCCACTCAAAAAAAAAAAAAAAAAAAACACACTGGGGTCCGTCCGCGGCCATCTCCCACGTCCTCGTCACAAATCCCGCTCAACCTCGCCTTTCAGCCGCCAGCACCACTTCTTCACGGCGACTCTCTCTCCCTCCGTACGACATCCGCCCTACAACCAACAACAGTTCCCTTCAGCTCCATCATGGTATCGTCTCTCGCCACTAGGGATGCTGCTACTCCCTTCGGTTTCGGCTTCCGCCTTTACCTTCCGGCTGCTTTCCCGGTTCACGTTCAGGTGATTCTTTGTTGCAACGTTTGATCTACTTAGCACCCCCACGTCACTGTGTTGTTTTCTGCCTTCATCACTGCGTTTCCTGTCCATCATGGTCAAGACGAAGAAGCCAAAGAATCTAGAAGACGAGGTCGACATTTCGGCAGAGTCCCAACCAACAACAATCCGGGAAATTGCCATTGTGCAGGCCTTTTGAACCCCAGTCGGATTGACCCTCCACAAGCAAGTCTGCCAATATCACAGGACTTGTGATTATTATGTGAACCCGTGGCCTATATGTGTCACCATCCCACACAAACAATGGCGCGAAATCGTCTCAAGACAACTTCTGTCGGCAACACGAAAACACCAGGCAACCAACCATAAAGAAACTATCCGCAGGCTTCAACAAGAAACCCTTTCGTCTTCATCTTCTCTGGCTACCACGACAGTGGCGGTCCCACCAACTCCTGGGAAAACACATCCTGATTCCAGTGCAAAAACACCCCTCTCCCAACAATCTTGGGGTAGGTCGTCAGCTGCCACACACACACTGAACAGTGATACCACTATTCTTTCTTCCTCAGCCAACTGAGTCTCACATACACCAACCCAACACGTTCTCCAAACGGAACCCACCATCATGGAAGAACCCCCTTCGTCTCCGGTTGCTGACAACATCCTTCCTGTTGACATTTCACCTACACAGGTCTACGAAATTCCGGCCACCCCACTTTGTCCTCGACAAGGAAATTCGGAGGATGATTCCCCCACCTTCTGGTTTGATTCTACAATTCCTTCCCCTAGTGCCAAATCACCGTCTCCACAGGTTCAAGAAATAACCCCTGTTCAACCTAACTTATCTCTGCTATATGGCCTCGACGATGAAGAAATCGTGGAAGTAAATCACGAAAACATTTTTCTCACTTAAAACAAACTGCGCTTCAACATTCGAGCTCCTGAACAATTCAAAAAGAACCGAGCAAAAGTTAAGCCCTACCTCTGCATGTACAAGACGTACTTTTTTGTCAACATAACGCCATCTCTTCCCTTAAAGATAAGTAGGTAAACTCAAAGCGGTTAACGCAGCCCAATTCAAACAAATCACGGACAACATCCTCTCGAAAGCCATTCTCGACAAACCAATTCCGCCGCCAACACTACACACCGGTTTAAACCCTCCAACAATCTTAGCTCCCTGGTTTTTACGCCCACTCAACTGCTCACAAAAGGTACGGCCTTCTTACAACCGCCCAAGTCGATTTCTTCATCTTGCTCTACTAGACAAGCCGTCCGATCCCCGTCTGAAGCCAGCAACGTTCCCGACCACTAGAAGTCTGTGACTCGGATCCCGCTACACCAAACTCACCAACCCAACGCAGCTCAGATGCCCTTTCTCCAATTGCAACAGTCTCAAATCACACTAGCTTGGAACGCCATCGCATCAACTTCGTCTTCCCACAATCTTCAATCTTTTTTCCACTTGGTAGTTCGACAGCGCCACTCATTCAAGCCCCTTGCACCCTAATATGATCGAGCTCTCCAAAGCTCCTACCTCAGACATTCCATGTGTCCCATGCAGTTGAAAGGCTCGACATTACTGTATGGGTCTACGCTCTCAACCTCCTCCCTCAAACCAATAAACAGAAATAATAGCCGGCCAGGGTAAAATAAATTTTTTTTTTAAAAAACCTCCACTTTTGACCAAATTTTAAAAAAAAGGGAGAAGTAAAACTGAAGTTATTACCACGGACCTTAACCACCCCTTATACAACGCTTTAAAGCCCCTCGTCCTTTCACGGACAGTGACATTAAAGTGAAGGAAAAGCAAACCAACAAACGGCCGGCTAATTTCAAATACAAAAAAAAAAAATTCTTGAATGAAGACGAAGGGAGAACGAAAATTAAATACATCTTCACGAACCGACAAACATGAATCTCTTCAACTAGCCTGAAGCTCCACTTTCCACCCAAAATGAATTCATCTATCGATCTCGGAAATCCTCCACCCGACCATCAAGTGTACAGTGAAGCCACCCATCGTCATCTCCGAAGACTTGAATTCCACAGAAACACCAAGGTAATCACCACCCCCTTTTTCTCTCTTCCCTTAGTACATACAATTTTAATAATAATAACATCAAAGGGAAGTTGAACCCGTTACCAACAGCCTCCACCTCACAGGGGTATCTCCTTACTTAACCCACTCTGAGAACCACGCGGGTGACAAACCGCCTCAGAACCTATGGGAACTCGCTCAAAAGGTGCCCGCCGCCTAATTTGACGAGGTCGGCCTGCCAATGCTAAAATTGACAGGTATAGTACTTTTACAGCACAAAGAAAGAACATTTTGCCGGCCCCCAGCCAGGCTGGCTAAAAATGGTTGCTGTTGCTGAAAAAAGTACTATACCTTAGGCCCCTACCAGCCTCCCCTCTCGAGTCACCTTTTGGCACAATTGAGAGACAAAGAGATGACGAGCCCGTGTAGCCGCCACTCTTATAGGGAGGAGGGCATGCGCGGGTGGGTCACCGAGGTGGCTATTCAAATCTCAAGCATCCAACAGCATCATTGAGACAATAATAATAACATTGACAGGTATAGTACTTTTTTCAGCAAAAGAAACCATTTTTAGCCGGCCTGGCATTACCTGTAAATTTTAGCATTTACAGTTAACCTCGTCAAAACTGGTAAAGGGCACCACCTGGCGGGTTCCATTGGGTTAGGAGCTGTTGCGTTTGGGGATCAATCCCCTGAAAATAGTTTCAGCTTCATGAATCGGTTGCGTAGCTCAGTTTTCGTGGAATCAAGTTTGTTGCGGAATTGAGAGCGATGTCGCGAAGCAACAGTGTTGAACTGAAAAGGGCTTTAATTAGCCAGTTCATCGAATGAAAGGTGGCGAAACACGCCTTCTTGAATATTTCATTTTTATCAAGAAAACCAAACTTTTAACTTTATTAGGGTCACTTTCTGAAGAAAGTTTCTCACCAAGTGTGTTCGCGGCGGTGTTGAATACGTCAGCTTTAGTAGCGGCTCTTGAGACCAAGGCGTAAGATTTTATCGTTGTCCTTTAGGAAGTTTGGGACTTCAGCTTTTTCGGGATCAGCATGCCAGTGTCTAAACCTAATGTCGCTTCGGCGATTAAAATTCCGACTGGGTGTAGATTTCGAAGTATGTGGGACTGGCAGAACTGGTCATGTCTCTTCCGGGTCTGGGAAGTTGATGGTCTTTATCCAGTTCCAAGCGCTCGCCTTTTCCACATAGAAGACCACCATTACGTAAAAGAATGGTGAGAAGTGTGGTGGATTGTCCTAAGACAGACTTCTGTTTGAGGTTGCGATCACATAGACCGAAACCTAAGTCAGTTGACAAGCCTCTGTTTTTTAAGAGTCGAACATTGTTGGAAGGATTCCCAGAAGGCTCTTCAGCACAACAAAATGAAGAATTGTCGTCAAAATGAAAATGGTGAGTCAGTGCCTCTGTCGGATCCATAGATGAAGAAAAAGTATTGGAAGTTGTCGTAATTTTCGAAAGAAGGAACGGCACAGCCATCTTGAATTTGGCACTTTCGCCCATGGCTTTCATTAAGTCTTTCGCTGTGATAACTGCTATCGCGTGAAGAGCCTCTGTGAGTGTGATCTGTTGCTTTCGCAGCGGTTTTCGTCATTCAGATACAAAAGACAGTGAAAGTCCCACTTAGAAGACTAAGAGTGGCTTTCGCCAGATGGTGGAAACTGCCACACAGGGCACCTTCGATGTTTTTTTTTATTTGAGTCAAAGGAAGGGGAACGACGTTTGCGAGAAGTTGTAGAATCAATTTTTAGTCGTGGACATAAGAATAATTATCGGTCAAACAAGGAGAAGAATCATGACTAAGCCATGTTGCATTTGGCCTTTGAAAGAGCTAGTTAATTTCTCGAAGGTGTTTGCAGATGGTTTAGGTGAGCGTCTAGACGAGCAGGACGAGCCAGGTCATTGATGGCGATGCTGTCAGCTCAGTTTCACAATAGCGTTGTCAATGAATTGAAGGGGTGCATGGACAAAGGTGTCAAATAACATTTTGTTCATTTTGAGATATTAAGGGCTAAAGTCTAACAATGGCTACAGAAGTTAATTATTGAAAGTACTTTGTCTTACAATTCAGGATATATCGTACACAAGTACCATAAAAAGGGTACCGAATGTAGTTAACACCTTTGTCCATGTAGTATGCTAGTGTTATTCTTGGTGCAAGAATGTGACTAAAGGTGTTAAGTGATGAAATGTTTTGCTTAAATTGAGCCAAAACATTGTTAACCTAACCATTGTTGCTAATGATTGAGGCTGGGCCGATATCACTTTTTCCCGATCAGATTCGATACCGATTTCCAAGAAAAAATCTGCCTTTCTTTTTAACGGCTTAATTGCTCCTTGGGGCGTTGCAGTTATTTCAACTAAATAAAATAAATTGATAAAGAGTCCCTAATAAAGAAAAAAAATTGTGTAGATTTATAATGAACCAGACATAAGTGTGCATAAATTAACATTTTCTTTAGTTTTTACATCTAGTACTGTAGTTCTACTGAATTCACATTTTTTCCCTTGTTACCACATTAAACTTATTAGTAAAGCTAGGACGATCAACTTTGTTACGAATACCAAATCCCCAATAACTTATCCAAGTTCCCAACTGATCGAAAAATGTAATACTGAAGTATGTATTTATAAAAAAAAATTACTTTTGAAATCATTGCATAAACATAGCATTGGCCTAAATAAATAATTTTTTTTTAATATTGGTTTAAAATAATATTACATAGCTAAAATCATTTAAAAACACAAAACCCCATTAGAAGAGAATACTTCTTGAAGTAAGAGAATACTTCTTGCAGTTTGGACCATTGGAAAGCTGGCGAAAAAACCTTCAAAATGGTGTATTCGAATGTCAAATTCGGTCGACGAGAAGTGAAAATATCTTCGATTTGGTTTATTACCGATTTATGAGGGTCTTACCTCCCGATCCGATACCGCAAATATCGGTGGAGATCGGTATCGGCTCAGCCTTACTAATGATATATTCAAATTCAACAATAATATGCAGTGAACAATAAACTTTGAAAAGTACACAATATTAGTTCATTAAAATATTAAACTGGTACTCATTAAAAGGGTTATGTGTTAATATTCATGAACCTTTTATAAAACTACAATGAACTTAAGGGATAAAAGGCAGTTGTGTTTTTTTAATCTGCCAGCCCCTAATGAGAAATTTTGTTAATGTAGGGATAAACTGATTTCTTTAAACGCCTCTATGTTGCTGTGACTGTACTTATATTTATAGGTACCAACTTTATCACACGAATTCCAGTACTTCATCCCTGAAAGCGTTTCTTTTTCTTGACTTTTAATGTATGCTATACAAAGTCAAGGCCCTTATGAATGTCCACAGTAGTTACATATCAATCCATTACATCAACAACAGTGAATGGGTCTTGGTCTTGTCTGTTTTGCAGATATTTTTTGTATATTTATCTGGATCGAGCACCTTTTATGCTTTTTCAGATTTTGCTCTACCTGACCAAAGTTACTGTCAAAATCTAAAAAGTGTGCCAAACAGTTAGCAACTTGTGGCCAGGGAAATATAAATATGCCCTTCAAAAGTAAATAATTCCATAGCAAACTAGTCCATAATTCTTATTTTCCCCTCTGCATGAATATGACCACGCAATAAGATGGTCATGCGACTCATAGATTCTACTTAGCTGGATGAATGCCCACAAACTGTTACAAACTGTGTTGCTTCCACGCGATGTCACATTTTCGGTTCAGGTCATCATGGAATTTTGCTCTTCATCCGGGGTAATAAATGATAAAACCACAGTTGGTGTAGGAAAATGTTATCGGTGTACTTAGTTTTTAAAGTGGCATGGTTTGTTGCACGTCAAAGGTGATGTAGCATTTCTGGGGATCTGCTTTCTCATCTACTCTATTTGTCGTCTGTATGTTCTTCTTTGTAGCTTTTGATTGACGATTCATTACTGTTTAGTGAGTTGAGACTTTGTATATATGATACTTTTGGGATGTTCAAATGATAGAGCAGTTCTTAGGTAACAAAAACCAAAATGGTTTTAAGAGTTCATTGAGCTTCCTCAAGAATACAGCCAGCTGAAAGCTTTGCATAACTGGGTTACCATCTTGGTTTTAAAAATTTCAAAATATTCTTATTGGATTCCCTTAGTCCATGTAGGCTATAGCTTTCAGGCTAACAAATTTTGAGCTTTGCTCCGTTTTTATTAGAAGTACAAAACAATATATATTTTATCAGAATGTTTAGTTACCAAATATGTGGTAGGCTAGCTCATTTTGTTCACAGCGTCTCGGTTGCCATAGCCAGGAAATGTGAAACGTTCTATAAGTCAAAGGTGTTAAGTAAGCTTAGGCAAGGTAAATTGAGTGCCAAAGGTGTCAAGTACGTACTTAACACCTTTGTCCATGCACTTAACGGATGGGTCAGTGTGCTTTAACACCTTTGTCATCCAGTATCTCAGCAAATAATGCTCCTAGAGCCTCCATCTTTGTACCACGGATAGGGCATGACTTGAAACCAATCACAACAGTGATAACTAATTTTTGGAGAAAATGTCGCGTAACACCTTTGTCCATGCACCCCTTCAATTATAAAATAGATATTGTGTGCCTTGTCTGCACAACTGTCACAGGTTAAATTTGCATACTTTTGCTTTGTTGACGGTATACCAGCCCTGCTGGGGTAGTAGCGTTACGTGAACGGCAAAAAACGTAAACATAATATGCAGACTTGAATGACAGCTGTGACAGGGGAAACTGTGCCGACATGAAGTCTTGGCAAATGATGTTTCATCATTTGAAACAGACTTGATGTTAAAAACAAGAGTCTGCAGAAGAGTGCTTGAGCAGCAAAGATGACATGACGATAAAAAACTTGCATCAGAGAAAAAGCAGCTTCAGTGTAGCTATTGCATCTGAACTGCAACATTTAATCTAAAACTGTAAAGGTTTTCATTCCAACTGTTAACAATTGCTCCACAACTGCAAACAATTTCTGCTAAACTGCAACACTGGTGACAGGACAACAAACAATGGATACAAAACAGCAAACACTTGTACAGAATGCAAACAATTGCATTGAAATGGTTGGATTCTTGATTTCAAAATTTCTTCAATGAAACTGAAAATTCATTCCCCATAATCGTGTCAACACAATCTTCTGAACAGACATGTCAATGATATAAATTTTACGTTTGAGAAAGGCCCCAGCCTCTGAGTGGTAAGTAAACAGCTCGAAGACACCAGCCGGCGTCGGCGATAGGCAACGGTTCATATGCAAGCAGGTTACGTCATTCAATGCGCGCATTTCGAAGTGGCACATTAACACAATAGGAGATTATTTTCAGAGGAGGGCGAGTCGGAAAAGTGTACAAATGCATCAAAGATCAATCCTGAGGCGTTTTGACAAAAGGGCATAAGTCCATTTTTGCCATTGTTGAGGTTAGTCCAAAAATGGCTTGTCCATACATTCTCTTTGCTTTAACAAAAAGAGGTTAGAACACTCTACCATTTTGTATGTGTCCGTTGGAGGTAAGTCCACACGCAGTCAATCTAATTTGACAAACGGAGCCAAGTCCAACATACCTCCTTTTGTTTCAAAAGTGGACTTATGCCCTTTTGTCAAAACGCCTCAGAATCCTAATTCGGGATATGCAATGTGGAACGAAAATCAGCAATGTTGGGCAACAGCAGCCATGATGACTGGTTGATGTAGTAGCAATTCGTGGCTTTCATTAGAAATAAAAGACTATCGCAGAGCTTGTATTGGCCAGGTGCCAATACAGGAGTCGATCACAACACATCACTTTCGCCATCCTACTTTCGCTGGTACAGGGAAAAAAACAAAAGGAAAGGAGCATTTGTCCATACTGGACGACCATTTGAGAATAAAAGATGGCTGCATTCACCCTTTGGGCTCTTTTATGGGGATTTCGAGTTAGTGAGCTGGCTAGGTTTAATTTTAAATCTTCCGAAGGAAAAAAAAGCATTAGAGAATAAGAATGCTAAAATTTACAGATAATGTACATATTCGTTGTTAATAGAACCTTCTTCATTATTCCTGCAGGGTGTGAAGTTTATTCATTTCGTGTTGTTGTACAGTTTTCCCCTACTTCTAAGATGAATCTTATCTCGCGCTGCATAGTATCGTCTTTTGTACATCAGCCGCGGGAGAATTGGTGTGGCTTAACCTCTGATCCAACTCTGTTCAATTTGACTAGTCACGGGAAGAGCCCGATGACAGATTTTTTGCTCTCGGGCATGCAGCCCGTACAGATGATGTAAACGCAGCAAAGTAAAGCACAATTCTATTCCGTGTGTCGTATGGGATGTTATTTGCTCCCGCACACACCGCAAAAATAGTACTTTAATTGCATACCCTGAGGGCTTCTGGGAAGGTCCATGTTTTTGAATGTGGGTGTTTACTTCCTCTCTGTGAGCGCGTTTGAATCCCCGATGAGGGTAGTTATACCTTGCGATTCTACTTTAGAAGATGCTTGTATGACAGAAGCTAACCGACGTGATCTCAGACCACGCTCTATACCATGTGCAGCACAAAGGTCTGAAGTATTCTTGGATAAGTTTTTCAAAGTACACAGACGTGTAACCTTTGGGTTGCGTTTGTATTATTGAGCTCCTATCCTTTACTCGTATGACGGTCAGTTGAATCCTTTCTATATCTTCTGCGGTTTCTCTCATTTGCCCGCCTAACAGTAATGTTCTGGTGCTGTGGTTATGCGACGCCTGGTTGGATTACTGGTGCCATGGAACCCTGCAGTCCAAATGTGTGTGGATAATTTCCAATTTCTCGGCGTCCCCGAGAAATGTTGCTGGTGGTAAATATTGGACCGCTACAATGACTGGAGACCTTTTTCGATACTTCGTTGCACAGTATGGTATTATTGGTCACAAGCTTCACGAGTCGAGAGACTAGGTTTTTAGCAAATTCCTCCAGTGATTCTTTCTGTCTCTGGAACAAATCTATAGACCACTGCTCAAAACATGATTTGTAATTAGCGAATCTAGACTCTTAAGGTGGAAGTAATCTGTTGCGGTATGGAGCCAACTATAGATTTAATCTCAACCAAATCAATGTCTTTTTCAAGAGGTCCTGGAGGGCGAGAGTATTTGATGTGGCATCCTGCACATGATGGGTTCTGCCCACTCAGTGGGCTACTTTGAATGTTATGCCTTTCGGTAGGTGGCGTCCGTAAAGAGTCAAAGTACATGTTACCAAGTCTATCCTTCTGTCGTCTTAGCAAGGCATGAAACGAATTCTGTTCACTCCGGTCTCTGGATCTTTTTGTATGCAGAAAATATTCCATTATGCAAGGAAAAAAAGAAAGTGAAAGCAGGATAACGCACACTGAAGTGACATGGGAGTTGTAGTTGCTTTTTTTCTCCGTTCCACCAAGTAAAAATAGGATGCCTTAACAGAAAAGGCATAATGTTAAGGATGCCTTAACATTAAGGCATAATGTTTAGTTACTTAAACCAAAAAAATGGGAGCATAAATAAGCCTATAAAGGAATTACCCTTCCACCCGCCAGACAAAAAATATTCCTTTTTTTTTTGGGGGGGGGGGGGAGGTCTCCCATTACTGTAGTCCATTGCACAAGAGCCTTGGCATGCAAATTTCCAACAAAACTACTACGTGCTATGACATAACCATACAAAACCAAGCTTCACAGATCACAGTTGTGTTCTTGTTAAAGTTTTGGCTTCGCTACGTCATCTTCCCAAGTTTTTTTTTTATAACCCTTTTAGGCCTAAGCGACGTTATATCGTCATCACAATTCCACTGCGAAAAAGCCGACACGACGATATATTGTTAGCCCAGTTCAGCTGAGTTCTATGCCCTGTTAAAAAAAATTCCTATTGCGCACATCGGAGGCGTAACTCCGATTGAATTACGTAATTTGGAACGTATATTTTCGGTTTATTTAGGTTAATTTAATTTAATATCATCTGTTTATTACCTTAAGTCAATGTTATTGTTGGCATCGTTGCCAAAAGGACGTGAAATTGCGTTTATTTGTTGAAAATAGCCCTTGGTTCAAACGATCGTATCTCCGGAACGACGCAACGTACAGCCGCCATCTTGGTCGCGTTCGAGAGAGGGGACTCCCAATTTTCTGGCCCGCGAAAGATGACGTCAACTCCAACATCATTGCCTGTATTCCTCCAATGAAATGTCCTGTTTCAACGACCAATGTTCAAACGCTTCGGCCTCGCGAGCTGTTGCGAGCGCTGATTGTCTCGTTCGCGGCACGTGACTCTTCGGCCATTCGCGAGTGACGTCACGCGAAGCGAGTCAAGGTCGCAGCCATTGGCGCTAGCAGGAGTGCGTCGCATTGCGGGCAGCCGATCCTTATGACGTTTGGCAACAATTTGGTAGTGAGCTGTAATCGATCGTGAATCTCGAAAAAATAAAGCAACTTTAAACTATTTTTACGGTAATAAAACATAAAATAATGCTTTCGGAAGTAGTAACACGCGTTGTCATGTGGATGTTATCATTCTGAGGACAGTAAGTTGAAACTTTCGTTAGCGCTATTCACGTAGTCGAACTTCAGTATTTTTTTAAATAATGAAAACGTAGGACGATGGACACGTAGGAAAACGTGTTGCGGCCATAGGCTTTTTCAGCAGGAAAATGAAAAATTGCGTTAGGTTCGAAAGGGTTAAATTAATTTAGCAGAACCTCATTAGAACAGACAAACAATCAGTTAGGGACCACAACATGGCTGCCACAAACACTTTGCATGCCTCACGAAAATAATTTTTCATTAAAAAACTATGCGGTCTAGGTGTATAAAAAATGGCAGACGTAATAATTATATTACAAATTATTGAGTAGAAATATAATTGGGCCCATCGTCTTATGTTTTCATTATTAAAAAAAAAATCCTTAATTTCGACTACGTAAACAGCGCAGCCTGTTATTACTTCCGAAATCATTATCTTATGTTTTATTACCGAAAAAATAGTATAAAGTTGCTTTATTCCGCAATATTCATAATGGTTGAACGCTCACTCCCAATGCTTCGCCTTACGCCATTGTGACCGGCTGCCCGTAAAGCGACGCGCTCTTGCTGGCGCCAATGGATGCGACCTTGCCTAGCTTCACTTGACGTTACGTCACAAGTGAACGGCCATGGTCAAAGGGTCACATGCCACGAACAAACCAAACAGTGCTCCCGATAGCAAAGAACTTGAACAAAGGCCGTTGAAACAGTACATTTCATTCGTGGAATACAGGCAGGTGATGTGGGGGTTGATGACGTCATCTTTTGCGGGCTAGAAATTTGGGATTTCCCTCTCTCGAATGCGACCAAGATGGCGAGTGTACGTTGCATCGTTTTGGAGATATGATCGTTTGAACCAAGGACTATTTTCAGCAAACAAACGCAATTTTCACCTCGACTGAAAAATGACCAACTCCAGTGGATGTTAGCAATATCCACTGGAGTTGGTCAATTTTAATTAAGTTGAAACTTTAAGTTGGTCGTAAGTTGAAACTTTAAGTTGGTCATAAGTTGAAACTTTCATTAGCGCCGTTTAGTTAGTCGAACATCGGGATTTTTTTAAATTAAGAAAACGTAGGACAAGTATCCCAATTATATTTCTGCTCAATAATTTACAATCAAATTATTACGTTTGCGAATTTTCATACTCCTAGACCGCGTAGTTTTTTTTTTATTACAATTTATTTTTGTGAGGCATGCAACTTGTTCATGACAACCATGTTGCAGCCATAGGCTTGCTAGCTCGAGAATTGAAAAAATGGCGTAGGCCTAAAAGGGGTTAACTAAAGGGAATTATTTTTGGACGGAAATGAAAAGAAGTAAATCCTTTTAAAATATTTACAAAACAGCTTTATTGATTGAAACATCGGTGTTACGGAATGTTAAAAACATAAGTGTGCTTTCCCTATTAGGATAACTGGGGATGGCTTTCCCCAGAGTACAAACATTAAATAATATGCAAATCTGTTGGGTTAGTGTCAACTTCGACAACTTTAAAAACTGTGCTATGATCTTTGATGACAGGTTTCTTGGCCCCGCTGTCTTTCATAAGATCGGACCGATCCAACAACGCTTCGACTTCTTCATCTGTAAAAACTATCAAGTCAAACACAAAAATATTAACCAGCATAAAATAAAGTCTTGACGATTTTAACTAAAAGGTTTAAAGAAAACATTGTACCTTGACCACCAACTCTAGTGTTGACAACACCATCGTAATCATTGGATTGCAGCAGTTCCATCAACTCCTTGGGATTCAAAATTTTGCTGCTACTTATGGCTTTGTTCTTGAACTTATCTGCATTAGAGGAAAAAAAAAGTTTACTGGAATTGAGGTAACACTGAATACTCAAGCTGGATTACCGTGGCTAAATAGCTCATTACTAGGGAAATAAACTATAGTGTCCGCAGCCTATCTTGAGTTCGCCCCAGAATGAACACAAATAATCGATTGCATGTTTTTGGTAGCAGAGTGCCTTGTTGATATTCAAAATCAATGGCAGCCGTCGATTAAAGCCGCCTCCTCCAGGAAGACATAGCCGCTCATAAAATACCAGAAGGACTCAAGATACACCGCACACACAATAACCATTGTTACTTTGAATGTTGTTAAGTTCAGATTCATAAGAGTAACGCTCAAATTCAGAACAAGAAATACTCAATCGTATTTCGCAAATTTTCGATAGGCTGTATGATGAAAAGATGTTAATTTCAGTCCTATCTTCGTCAGGCTCTCACAATTAGTGCTTCTGTTTAATCATTGTTTCTGGTCTTGTCCTCTTCGTCAGCAGATTACGACGATATTCTGAAATTCATCATACAGCCTATCGAAATTCGCAAAATACGATTGAATGTTTTCTGATTTGAATTTGAGCCGTTACTCTCTGAATCTGATCATTACTGGCGATGTGAGACTCAAGAAATTCGAGCCTAGTAGAGCATGCAACTTGTCCTCTTAAGGCTAGTTTCTCACATCGATACCGTAAATAATCCCACAGCCTTAAAAACGAAATAATGTGTCTGTCCATACAAAACTGATGGTAAAAAAAAGCTAATATTCGAATCACACCTTTTCACATCCCACGAGTTTGTATTAAACGCAATGTTAAATAAATCTTTGAATATTTCTTAAAAAGAATTTAAAAAATAAATTGTAAATAAATTTCATAAATTATGCCTAAAAGAAAAAAACTAAATTGTTTTCAATTTCCTGTAGGCCTAATTTTAAGCACTACCTTGGGAAGTTGCCACAACAAATCTGAGTTTTCTTTTTAATAGCCTTCTTGTGTCATTAGCAGTCTAGGAATCTTATGGACCTAGTTTATATCAGAAATTCAAACATGCTTCATTCAAATTGCAAACGTCCCTAAAAGTTCACGGAGTAAGCCAGTAGCATACACACGTCAATGTCAGGAAGGTACACCAATTGCAGTAAAAACGTGTGTATTCACTCATAATAAAGTCAAGTAGAACTATTATTACGTTATTAAAAAATAATAAAAGTTCGTTTGGACTTTTCCTGGCCACATTCCCTAGTCGGTTAAAAAAAATATATTAAATTGAAAGTTTCGATGAAAAATCTCGTTTTAATTTTCTTGTGCTTCAGAATAAACAATAACATAAAAGTTAAAGCTGTTATATAACAAACACCTTGTTATACTACTTTCTACCAACAAAAGGTAATATCTTTTGCAGTATTCTAAACCCTTTTAGATCCAAACGATGATATATCTTCGCTTCAAAACCATGTCTAAAACACCCAACGAATGATATATTGTCTCCTCAGTTCAAACCCCGTTGTAAAAAAAAACAAAACAAATTGCATTCAACGGAGGTGTAATTCCTACTGACTTAGGTATTTTGGAAAGTGTATTTTCAGTTATTTAATTCAATATCTTTACCTTAATCGATGTTTTTGTTAGTAGTGTTGTCGTTAATTGATGTTAAAATGGCTTTTGTTTGTTGAAATAGCCCTTGATTCAAGCTGTTTAACTCCTAATCAAAGCAACACACGGCCCCCATCTTGTCGCGTTAGAAGGCTGGAAATACCAGTTTCCTTGCCTGCTTTGAATGACATTACCTTCGAAGTCACTGCCTTTATACCTCGATAAACTGCTCCGTTTCAACGACCGTTTTGAAACTCATTCAGTATCGCGAGCTACGATTTGGTTCGTTCGTGACACGTGACTAGACCAATGATGGCGTTGGAGCCCAGTCTCAAGTGACATCACGCACAGCGAGTCAACATCACAACCACTGGAGCTAGGGCGTGTGCATCTCTTGCAGACAGCCGCCTAGGAGCACGATGACAGCCGAAAATGGATATTACAACATACATAACACAAGAAAGTGTTTAAACATGAGGATATATTTTTTTTCGTCAGTACCGAGAAAACTACCTCTTAAAAAACAAATTGCGTCACATATCTAATTCTATAGCGTTACATACCTTTATGAATGATCATTTTTTCTAGTTTGCGCTTGCTGGCAGCTCGTTCGACAACCCGCTGATCAATGGTGTTAGCTGTTATCAACCGATACACTACAACAGGCTTGGTTTGACCAATGCGGTGGCAACGGTCTTGTGCTTGCAAGTCGCACTGTGGATTCTGTAAGCAGCAAACAACACATTGAGTTTTTCGGTTTACGTCAGGGTTCGTATAGTACAGCATTTTATGTTTTTTTTTCAGAATCCAAGTCCAGCAAGTAAAACAAAAGCTAATGTTTACGCACACTAATATTAGTTTTACACGATTAGACCCCTTAAAAAAATAAGTTGTTTCTCAATCCTTTTCTTTAAAATAAACCTGTGCGAGCAAGTGGTTTTTTTTTTCATTATTTATTATCGTAAATAGTTTGAGATAACGACAAGCGGTTGCAGAATATTGCTCAGGAAATCACTATTTCCCTAGCAATATTTTAAACTGCTGATTACCATTTTAATTTGTTTTATTTTAATAATTCTTCGACCTTTGAATAACATTACACGCCATTGTAATATTGATAAAAAAAATTTGGCATTAAGTTCTGGGCATCAGTGAAGGCAAAATTTTTTTTTAACTGGATCGGTATCGTATCGGTGCACCATAATATTTTTGTGTCACGAATCAAAACCTGATGGAAATAAATTAAGTAAGTTAAAGAGAACTGCCCATGTGCAACTGATGTACAGTGTATGAATAATCCATAATTACCACTACACCATTTTTTTTTATCAACTGTTTCTTTTTAATTGGTGTTCAGAACAACATGGTTCCACTATACCATAGCAGCAGTTCAAAATCAAACTTTTCCAAGAAGGGTAATTAAAATGATTTATATTATTTAGGAAATAAGCTATGACAGTTTACATACGTTGTAGCACTGTACTTTTCGCTTTATTTTGCCACATGTTCAATCTATAACCCATAACCGCCTGAAAGAACTTTCAGACCCCTTTTTTTTTAGATGGTACTTGGGTTGGTTCTCGGATTCGAACCGGCATTCTCCTGGTTTGGAGCCGACGACGCTGACCACTGGGCTGTGACTACCCGCTTTGGTCGGGGTCCCCGGGGACCCCTCACAAAGCTCGCGCTGGGACTTAGTTTTTCGCTGTTGTACGTTGAAGGCGTACGTTCGTACCTAGGCGGTTATGGGTTAAACTGCTGCACCACCCATTCAAATTCGGATAAATGGATTTGATTACGCTTAGATGGAATATGACGAAGTATAATTTCCAACAAGGGTAATTAAAACTATTTATATTAATTAGGAGCTAAGCTGAGGCAGTTTACCTACGTTGTAGAGTTGTGCTTTTCGTCCTATTTTACCACAAGTTCCATCTTTAAACTGCCGTAGCTTAGTTCCTAATTAATATAAATCGATTTAATTACCCTTGTCGGAAAATATACATCTTCATCTTTCATCTAAGCCTAATCACGTCCAGTTATTCGAATTAGAAGGGGTGATGCAGCAGTTTAAAGATGGAACTTGTGGTAAACCACGGCGAAAAGTACAGCGCTACAACGTAGGTAAACTACCGTAGCTTAGTTCCTAATTAACACAAATCGCTTTAATTACCCTTGTTGGAAAATATACATCTTTATTTTTCATGTAACCCTAATCACGTACATTTATCCGAATTAGGAAGGGTACTGCAGCAGTTTAAAGTCACGAATTGTACATGCAACATTCGTTAACGGCCTAAAACAACTTAAAGAATTTCAGCAAGGATTAACCAACCCTTTAAGGAGTATGAACGTATATGGCAATGATGTGGTCGTGGAAGTGCGGATCGAAAAATGCAATTTTCGGCCAAAATATCAACAAGAGAAACGCTGAAATTTGCTACCTGATATGTAGTGCGTCGATTTCTGTAATTAAAATGTTGTTACTGATGTCTATAATTTCATAAAAAGCACTTTAGTTGAGTGTAGTCTCACTAAAAACTAAAAAAATGTTGCGTTCGTTCGTTTTTTCCGAAGTTAGAAGCAAAAAATTGGTCATTTTTCGATCAGGGTAGCGATTGGACCGTTTGACTGGGCGCCGCTATCTTGGATTCGTTGAAAAGCTGGAATTCCCCCAATCCAGGCCTCTCAACATATTATTTTGATGGCCATTTGGCATTGGCCAATCGGATGGAATGTTGGAGGCTGTTTCTGGCCGTCTCGAGCAACATTTCCAAAGCACTTGAAGATCGCGTTCTCTCATTGGCCAGTTGGTACCACGAGACCGATTTGGCGTGTTCTCATTGGCTGACGAGCGATTTCACAATGGCGCGCTCCGGATTTCACGTGAGTGCTTGTGTTCAGTTCGTCGTTGAAAATTACGAGAAAGATAAAGTTTCACTGCATTAAAAAATTAAAATAGCAGCTACAATGCAAAACTAAAATGGAAAAGATCCTATAAACCTTCACACTGTCTCTTATCAGGTGGGAACAACATTTTGTAGCCTAACTAATGCCGACTTTCGAACGCGTTTTTTTAATTTTCAGTTTTAGTGCATAATTTTATGAATCGTTCTCCAAAACTATTAAAGCAAGTTATCTGATTTTTTCTGTGCACCTTAATATCTGTTGCATGCACGTAGCAAGTTTGAGATCATTGTGTCCAATATGCATTAGTGCCTCACTCCTTGGGTGACTACCAAAAAAACTCAACTCCGTGTGCGACGACAATTTTTTTTTAACTCACTTCTTAAAGGGTTAATTTTACCAAAAATATGACTAGAACCTTTTTTGAAAGAAATTTTATTCTAAACATAATTGGTAACCGGTTAATTTTCAATCGGATGAACGGTTTAGACGCTAAAAGTAAAAAAAAAAACCTTTATCGTCGCAATTTGTGGACGCCATCTTGAATTCCCCAAAGGTGCCGAGGTGGCATCATTATGTTTTGGGGTACGGACACATTGTAGAACATCTCTGCGCAAAGACATTTTGTGCAGACTATTCATTTGGGTTTTTGTCCCGGCTGCCGGACTACGAATACAAACAGAAAAACAGGTGCTGCAGCATACAGAAACAGTGGTATATTGGCTTTGTTAGGAAAAACACGTATTCACCTTTCATTTGAGCTTAATTGCATCGGTTTATTTTAATTAGCACTACATCAGTAGTTGAAAGTTAAAACAACATACAAACAGCAGCAGCTTTGCTTCTAGTTACTGTAAACGTTTTTGTATGTTGAAAGGAAGCACATATTTATCTTTCATACGAATTATCACATATGAGGCCTAACCAGTTCAAACTACATTTAAAAATAGCTCGAACTAATCGAAAGATGAAATGTTGGGTGCTCATTGGTTCGCTTCTTAACATGTTAGGTAACCCGAAAGGTTCAAATGCTACCATCAGGATAGCATGGCTCCTACGGGGTGCAGTTTTATTATTTTGGGTTCAATTCGATTTCCATCGATTTTGGAGAACACCTCTATTTCGATTATTATTCGGTTTCGAATTCAATTTTTTTCTTTTTCGATTTTAAACTATTTTGTTTTTCAATTTATATCTATAAGGGCTAGCCTTTGGAAAAATTATCAACCACAAAAAAAACACATTTACCACCCCCAAAGAACACAAAAAGATCCTACATTTGAATTTTCGGTGAGTTTCCTTTCACCTTCATCAGAAGTTGTGCACGAAAATAAATTAAAAGTCACATCATAGCACCGATTTTCTTCCTGACGTTTAAACTCCCGCTTGTCTGCCGAACCACTGATCTGTATGTCGCGTGTAATCTGGATTTTCCATTGCTTATCCAGATTGGCTCCAAGCTCTGGCCGAACGAACTGGTTGATGTTGGTGTAGCTTGGACTTGCAAGATTCATCAGTGGCTTGTGGTTTGCTTCGAATCTGTGGGTGGCG
>JAHWFP010239876.1:0-37003 GCA_023313725.1 Lithobius niger
TTTTAGCTGCTGAAGCCAAACGAGGGCGAAATAGTCTGTCTAGAGATCTCTATGGGGGAGAGCAGCTTGATTTTAAATGCATCTACTCTACTCTAGATACAGAACACTCAATATGGATATTGAGTGTCCCTCTCTCTTGTTAAAGTGTGGCTTTTGCTTTGGCACTATCCTCATCAAACTTGCACTGATTCTAAACAACTGTTGTTACACTGTTTGTGTAGTCTAACGTTTATTAGGTCAGTCACCGGATAAACAATAGTCCGTAACACTTGTTTAAAACGTTCCTCATTTGTTTTGCAATACCGTTAATGGCGACAAATTAAACATTATTCTGTATGCTGGTGGAACACGGCCGAATAATCCAAAATTGTTGAAAAAAGTCATCCGAATGTTGATACTGCAAGTTGTGCTACCGCCCCAGTAAATACTTAACACTCACCCAGTTAAAGGCGCATACCTCTTGTCTTTGCGATTTTCTCTGTGGAAGTGCACCATGGGAGGAAACGAGCAGAGATGGATCATTTTGTACGTGATAAGCTGTGACGTCGACGCCTCCATGAGTTGAAATCACATTTGTTGTCTCGCACAGAGAAGGAAAAATCCACCTTTGTAAAATTAAATGTGGCGTAATTACGAACTAGTTCAGTTCGTCGCGTAACTGGCAAACTAATGTGACTATAGTAAACTACAGTCAAAACCTTAAGTTTAAACAATACAGATTTCTCTTGTTAGACAAGGCACCACAAGGCATCAATGAAGACGCAATTTAATTTTCGGAGAACTTCAGCCTACTTCAGCTTGGCCTTAAGGCTAACCGCACAACCAAGTCGACAAAACGTCATTGCAATACGAAACGTCGCGAGATGTCGCATTTGGTGGAGCGACCCCGTCACATCAAACTAAAAGGACCTTCGCGTTGTTGTCATGGGACGCCTAAAGACGTCTCGCGACAACGTCGCATCCGGTGTGTGGCGCTCAGCTCATTCATATAGAGCAGCGTCATGTGACGTCATTTTGGCTACTAGATACAATTTGGTGGGCATAGCTACAAGGTGCACTAGATTAAAATGTAAGGGGAAAAAACGGCACTTCTAGTCAAGACAGGGCTTTGAGAGCGGCTTTCTTAGGCTTAAAAGAACGTTGTTTTCTCCAACAACAAAAATCATGCGTTATAGGCTTAAGAAATTCAATCTAATAGCATTGGCTTCAGTAAGACGACCTTCCTTTTTCCCACCAGTGCACCTTGCAGCTAACTCAGTTACTGGCTCCACCATAGAGTTATACACAATAATACTACGTCGTATCACTGCCCTATAGTTTTGGAGAAGTTTGCAGCGTGCTGAGACTGGTTTCGACAAAATGTCCTGTTGCCTCAGGGTTTGTTGACTTTGGTGCGGCGACCCTAAGTTTAACTTTTAAAATTAAAACAACGAAGGAGATATAGCAATTTCACATGGCACAGCATTCTAAATCCACCCATCCACAACCAAAACTGAGATAAGTGAAGCTGCCAAGTTTCCAAAAAGGGTCGGCCTTTGAAAGTAGTGATATCATTCAACTGGAGAAATGCCGCCAAGGTTAGTCCTATTAGCCAACCAACTTGGCGCATTGTCCCTCTTCTTTAATTTTGTGTTTGACTACTTTCTTAGACTGCACTGAAACATGTTGGAATTAGAACTACAATCCTGTAGCTCTGACATCGATATTTATTCATTTCGTCGACTTTGCAGATA
Organism: Lithobius niger; assembly: GCA_023313725.1. NCBI lineage: Eukaryota > Metazoa > Arthropoda > Chilopoda > Lithobiomorpha > Lithobiidae > Lithobius > Lithobius niger. The sequence continues at coordinate 1,734 of JAHWFP010239876.1, forward strand.
ACCATGATCAGTACTCGGTAAAATTATTAAAGGAAGGGACAATGTGCCAAGTTTGCTGGTTAACAGGATTAATCTGGGCGGCCTTTCCCTAATTGAATGTTATCACTACTTTCAAACGGCGATCCTTGTTGAAAACATGGAGGCTTCTCTCATATCAGTTTGGGTTTTGGGTGGATACAACTTTCATTGGACTGTGAATATATCAAAAGGCACACCGTCTCATTTTCATCTGCATCTTTTGTTTTCTGAAAGGAATTGTACGTCTAGCAATTTCGCATGGCGAAGCATTCCAAATCCGCCCAACTCTCCTTAAGGATAAAAGAATCGAGAAGATTCGCCCATCAAGGTTACATTATTGACTTTCAAGTTTAGATAATTGGCTATCAGTGGTGTCGAAATGTTGGCGTTAACTATGTCATTAGCAAGGCCGCCTGTCAGTTCTTGATAGACTTTGAGAACGAGAATTTTCAGGAAATGGACCAGAGGAATGGAATGGAAATTTTATTATAGGGGCCTTGGCCCGAAGCCACATATCCTACTATAATTGTCTACCCTATAATTACATTTTTACTAAAACCTAAACAGTACACCACTATTACCACAAATTGTAAATACCCACAAAATACATATAGTTACTCACACGAAACAGGCAGCATATGACATGGGTGATGTTGATTGGGTTGCATCATCCTTGTACGCCATTGGCGTTGGGAAGTGCTTAAGCAGGGGTCATCCTCACTAGGGAAAATGGCCTCATGTCCGGGTTCCAGAGCACCAGGCACGGGCTCCCCAGGGCAGCGGCCTTAGTCCGGCATAAGCAAGGTGTTGGTTGTGCTTGGTGAACATACGATGTGGTTGCCTATGCAGACGACATTGTGGTGTGGGTTGTGGGTAAGTTAACGTTTTAAAAAGCCAGCAAGTGCACATGTATACATTAAAATGCGACGTTTCGGGATTTATCATCCCGTTGTCAAGCAAAAATATTTTATAGCATAAGCTACAAGTCAACAAGATACACTTAAATGGTTTCCCATTTTAAAGAAAGGCAAGCCAGAGCAGTAAAATTAAAAAGTAAAAATATAAAAAGTGAATCCCAGTCAGCGCAAAAGCTGAACTGGGACGACCTCTCCCTAACGAAGCAGGGAAGAAGGTTGTGGGTAAGGACTTTGGGTCGCATCTCGCTTCCATGGAGGTAGTGATTGGCACGCAGAGAGTTTGCTGGCAGTAAGAGAGATGACCCCCTCTTTGAATGAGACGGAGCTGACGGTTTTTATTAGGGGCCAAACTGTGCAGGCATCTCTTATGATTTGGTCCTCTGTGGTCAAGTCTGTTACTAATATCCGGTAATGTACTGTTAACCTGGGCAAACGAGGTCGCTGCAATTAGGGAATCTGTTACTTCTAGGCTTCGAGTTCTCAAGACTCTGGCCTTCAATCATTTCCTGGCACGGCGCTAGGTCGTTTGATCCATCTACCGAGTCTTTGTTAGGGTATGAGTAGATTTTCATCTACCATTTCCTGCGGGCTCTAAATGTGCCTCCCATGGGGCGCTTAACGACGACCTGCAGGTGGTAACGGGCTGGCTACCTTCCATGCCGGTTCTTGCACTGCTTGTAGAAGCAAGGAAGCTTCCTGTCCAGGTTTGGGCCCGTGAGCTGCTGGCGACTCTCAGGGCAGTGGTCAGGTCGGGGGATCCCTTAGCAGTGATTTTTGTCGATTATTGCTCGCTGGGCCCGCACACACTAAAGTTGTTAGACACTCCTGGGTTGGGATATTCGCTGATGGTGCAGCTAGGCCTGGGGCAATTCTCTACTCCTTTCTATGTCCAGGCCCTCTGATCGTGAGTCTTGTGCCATGACTCAGCGTCTGCTGTTAGCAGTGTCAGCTGTGTTTTCCCCACGCTGTTAGTGGGGTTAGCATTATTTGTGATTCTTCCTTTTTCCGCAGAAACCTGGATGGGGGGGGGGGGGGCCGGGGATCTTCGTCCAAGAATTTAGGTTGGAGTACAGCTATTTTCTGAAGCACCTGCCCTCAACGTCCCTTGGGGAGTTGGTAGCTATACCTGTTGCCCTTGATGTGGGTATGGACCTGCAGTTTTCGAGCTTTCAGGTCCCATCAGTTTCTGTGTCAGTCATTGCCACCCTACAGCGTTCCTTCACGCTGCTTCAGGTGACCCATCTATTAGCCCTTGAGATAGGATGGAAATTGTATGGGGCGATGCAGAGTGGCCATACTGTTTGCATCTGGTGTGTCCCCAGTCACGCTGGCATCTTCGGAAATGAAGTGGGGGACAGCCTGGCTCGAAGGGCGGCTGAGTCATGAGAAAATGATGTTATTTCCTTCTGGTGCCGCGGAACTTTGTCCGGTTCTCAGGAGCTTTGTTTGGGAGAGTAGCAGGAGGAGCGACAGTCAGGGACGACGGGTCTGAGGCTGTTTGAGATCCTCCTTATGGAAACCGTGCTGGCCACTTTGGACCGTATGCCCAGGTGGGATGCAGGGTTCCTCACGAGGCTGAGGACCTGGCACTGTTTGTTATGAGCTCATGTTTCCCATCTAGGAAAGTGTGAGCACAATGCCTCCCCACTGGCACAATGCTTCCACACGGGCACAATGCTACCCCATTGCACTGGTGGGGGGGGGGGATGGTAATGAGATGGTTGGACACTTTCTCTTCCAGTGCCGTTTGTAAGCGAATTTGTATGTCCCACCACTGTGAAGGACAGGATCCAACACACTGCCCTGTGGGACACCACTTATCACTGGTATAGACTCAAAACAACATTAATAATAAGCTTAATCCCGCTTAAAAGCAGGAAGAAAAGGTACAGGGACTTGTCCACTTACGCTCACCAAAAGTATATACTTAAAGGTGATACTTAACACATTCCTCGCAACGCCAATTTTCTCAATCCTCCACATCAAGTACGGCCCGAAAGTTCTTTTACTAACCGTTAGCCAATCCCTTGCTAAAAATCCGTTTTAAAAATGTGGCGTCTACGAAATTTTTTTTTTAATATTAAGAGCTAGTTTAATAGCATTCTGCGATTATATGATCCTTTGCGCGCTTGCAATAATCATGATGTTTCATCTGTGTGTTTGCATGCACTAATTTTCAATCATTTGCTGATAATTACCATGAGATAACAAATCTAAAATACTAATGCGGTAAAAATTAAAATTATTTATGCCAATAGATCGCCAAAGAAAAATTACAAGATACTAGCTTAACAATTATAAAGTGTGATGTTAAAATACGAAAATTTTTCCGGATTGCAACGACACAATTTTTATGTCCGGGCTGTTTCGTCTACTACGACCAAGGCCAGCTCAGATAGTAGCTACTATCTCAGTTGACCTTGTATTACTATGTCGAGTCTCGTGAACCGTATGACGGTAACATGCGCAGATGGCGATGTGGAGGGCAGTTGTAAGGGAAGCAGAGTGTACCTTTAACTTTAAAAAATGCTAAAATAATTAAAATGTTAAAAATGTAAAATCCAAAATCCCTATAATTCTAACATAAAATCCTAAAACCATAAAAAGAATAGTGACAGATCCAATGATCGCAATCTAGATTTAAGTGAGTTAAAGGAGACTGAACTGATTACGTCACGAGGCAAAGCGTTCCATACTTCAACTATTCTAGTACTAAAGGAAAACCAGTGGCAGTCTAGTTTTGATCTAGGCACAACGAATTTAAAATTATGGCCATTGGTTGTACTAACATGCCGCACTGTAAAAAACTGTGGGATCTAAAATGGTAAAACCGTGCTATAACACTACTACGTAATACTACGTACAACACCACTACATTAGTTACAGTGAGCAACGAGGAATGAGTGCATTGCTCATAGTGTATTCTTTAGCAAGGGCAATCTACTTATTATATGGTTCTTTTTGAAAACAGCTTATATATATCTTGTCTATCTTTGTCCGGCACACAGCTTTCAGGACACAACGGATGATTTTGCACTGGAGCCGATAGTCTTGCATTCTTGGCTCCAAATAGCCTCTTTATGTAGTTGGATGGAAGCCAACGGTAATTTTGTTCTGCAGATTTCCACGAATCGTAAGTCTATGGGGTTTAAGAGTTAGGCCTATTTGTTACCTATATAGGCAAGAACGATTTTTACACAGTTTACGCCTGTAATGAATCATGATTATCGTCATCAAAGAACTAGTTTTTAAACATGTCTTTGAAGGAAATTGCGAACGGTTTTGAAGTATTGTTGGATAAATTTAATGTTAATATTTTAAACCTTATTTGTGGGAAAAAAAAAAGCCTTTGATCGTGCTCAGGAATATCATCTGATGAATTTTTTGGTCAATTAATTGAGCAAATCTCCCCGTCCTTGAATTTGATCACAATCCTAGTCAATTTTTGCTCCAATATGTAGAATTGCATGTCAATAAGAAACAACTAAGGAAACATAATTGGGATCTTCTCTAAAATAGCCCTAAAATGTACACATCAGGACCAACACGCCACAACGTATAAAATGGCATGAGAAAATAATTAGAGTTATTCTAGAATAAGTCTTAATGAGTACAAATCAGAACCAACTCATAATGGTAAATATACAGTTTAACCGAGCCACTCAAAATCACTCAATTTTTTTTCTGATCGTCGCAGATCTTCATCCTCTTCCCACATCACATTTAAAAACCGGGTGGAAATGTTGTTTTAAGTTGTAAAACAAAAAAACATTGAGAACACGTAACACGACATTAGCACGAAAACCTGATTTGCATCGCCATGAAAGAAACGGAAATTATTTTTCTTCCTCATTTCTTTCCAAATTACATGCCGCGCTCGCTGCGGCTAAACGAATAACATCAGAAATCGCCACCAAAAACATTTCTACCTAAACTGAAGAACCGTCGGCAACGCAAGCAAGTCGGCATATAGTTTGAAACATTACTTTCCGTTTTCTCGAAGTCACCTTTTCGTGCTATTATGTATCCCGGAACATGACCGCCACTTATTATAACGCGCCCGGGCCGACCGTTTTACGCGGTTTAAAAACACTTTTTGGAAAACTAATAACGTGTTTAGAGAACTAAACAAAAAAACCATTTCTCCCCATTTTGTAAACGTGAAATGTGAAGAGGATGACGAGCTGCGTCGGTAAGCACCAAAATTGAGTGATTTTTTGTGATTCGGTTTAACTGTGTAATAATCCTCACAATAATGGATGAAATGGAAAGAGATAATTAGGGAGCAAATCTAGAACTGGTCTCAGAATTCGCACATCAGAACCAAACCACGATAATGGATGAAAAGGCAGGAAAATCGCACCACACCACACCAGTGACATCACACCAGTGACACCACACCAGTGATACAGTGATATCATTGCGAAGCCTTCCGAAACTGACGATGTACTCGTGTATGGGCAACGTTTGAAGTCATGTTCAGTGTTCCATTGAAGCCGTATTCTAAATCTTCAACCACTGTTGAAGATTCATCCAGAGTGGATCGCTGATCGGAACAGAAATCCTATGCGTAATACTTATCTCCACACACCTACAATCCTTTTTAAAAGTGAATGCTGGTTTAAAAAAAAATCTGATCTGCTAGTTCGATCAACTTAAAATAAATTTAGTATTCTAACCTAACATCGTTTTTTTAAGGAGTTAGCCACGTATTCTTTTCATCTTGTTTATTTGTTCGTGATGCTAACTGGTTTCAGTATCTGAAGTCGCTCAGTAACGTAAGCTTGAGCAGTTGAGTGGTCAAGTCACCTTGCCGTTACTTGGTGTGTTTTGACGACGACACCGACTGGTGGTAATCTTTGAAAGCAGGTACTAATTACACCTAGATCAGAGCCTCCTACAGTAAAGGCCGTCTGCGCAAGCGTCAAAATAAGGCAGCTAAAATCGGCCGTAGGAATAGAAAGGGATCAGGTTTGTAGGGTGGTGCCATCTCAACACCAAGCGGCGAAGTGTAACCTAGTTGACGAAGGCAGGGCTCCACTACAGTACCAGCCGGATCCTGTACGAGAAATAGCATACGTGACTGGGGTGGGCAATACGTCCACCGAAAACACCACTTATGCGATTGATTCGTTTGTTGCCTCTTCCGGTCAACCGAAGGCGAGTCGTTGTGCCCCCTAATTGCGCAATTAGGGCATTTTTACGCAACGACTTGCTACGTTAATTTTCTCACTCATTATATATAGCTTTTACTTGGTTAATACTAAATCTGTTGGCTGCTCCCCCACCTTTACCGGAGCATGCGAATTGTAGCTACGTATAGGAACTATTGCAACGACGCGGACGCAGATCCTCTCCTGGTACCTCGCGACGTGAAGGACAACGCGTGAGTCATGATAGCGTTGATTTACAACAATAAGAAAACAAGACTTAGTGCAGTACAAATCAGCGGATTGATTTCTGAATGCCAGCATTCGATTGTTTGTTTTCGAATCGATAACCCCGAAATGAACGCCATATTGGATTTTGAATTCTCGTGGTGAGCAGCTGTTTATTCTACTGTCGTCTGATCACTGCTACAAACTGTTCTTTGCGCAGCAATAGGAAAATTTGAAAATAACAAGAAATGACAACAATGTTGTAGCAATGCTTAAAATTACTGTTGCACTTTGTTCTTTATCCATGTTGCTATTTATAATACATTTATTTTTTTATGTACTGCCTCATTCAATAGTGGAAATTGGAAACTAATCGTAACTAATTAAGGGGGCGTTTATGGAACGGGACCTCTCGCTAGCAGAACTTTATTTGCTAGGCAACCATTATTTATTTATGATTAGTTTCCCGTTTTTACTAAAAATGAATGCGGTAATAGATAACAAATTAGAATTGTAATATAAATAACAACACGGATAAAGTACAAAGTGCAACAGTAATTGTCAACATTGCTACAGCATTGTCGTCATTTCACGCCACGTCCAAAATCTGCTACGCTCGCGCAAAGAGCAGCTTCTAGCGGTGGCCAGACGACGGTGGAATAAATAGCTACTCGCAGTGAGAATTCAAAATCCAACATGGCGTCCATTTCAGGGTTATCGATCGAAGACAAACCATCTAATGCCGGCAATCAGAAATCAGTCCATCATCTTGTACTGCAGTAAAAATTGTTTTCCTGTTGTCTTAAATCGACGCGGCCATGTTGCACGCAACGTGCGTCGTGTCGCGAGGCATGAGGAGATGATTTGCGTTCGCGTTGTTGCCATGGTTAGTATGTGTCGACAACTCGGAAGCCGTATTCTCCGGTAAAGGTGAGAAGCAGCCAGCAGATTTAGTGTTAACCAAATAAACACGTGTGAACAAGCAAATTGTGGTTGCGTAAACCCGTCCCAACGGTTGACTAGCAGACAGCATTCGGCGAGCAAGAAGGTCTCGTTGCGTAAATCCACCATTACACTTGTTGACTACCTGCTAAACAACGCACCACAATTGCAACCATGGACTCATATTTGATACTTTTGCCAGCTGTTCTCTCAACCTTGTATAGAGCAGTGACATTTGCCGCCATATTGGCACCAGCTTGGCACCAGTATGGGTTTTGGAGGGCATAACTACAATGTGCACTACATAAAAATGGAGGGAAAAACAACGGAAGAGCGGATTTCTTAGGCTTAAAATAACGTTGTTTTCTCCAACAACAAAAATCGCGCGTTTTAGGTCTAAGAAATCACTCTTAACAGCATCGGCTTCAGTGTGACGCCCTTCTGTTTCTCTCTGCAGTGCCCCTTGCAGCTAACCCGTTAAGGCTCCCCAGCATAGAATTATATAGAATAATACTACGTCGTGTCACTGCTCTATAGGCAAGGCAAACTTCCAGTATTTTTCTTTTGCCATAAACCTGATTCATGTTGCTTTTTACGAAAAGTATACCACATGACTTCGGAAATGCAGCAAAAGGATGGAGGGCCTCCCAGACAAAAATTCAGTCAACCAGTTTGACTAGAAGTATTTTCCCATCAAGAATATGATTTGCCTTTCTTGATATAAGTGTAACAGTGCGCGTTACTAGCTGCTACTCGGCACTCTTATTAATGCTCATTCGATATTTGTAAATTGATAAAATGTATGTTCACAGCCAGCTCAATTCCTTCTTCAATAGGCAAAATTACAGTTTAAACAGGTACAGGTAAATAATAAGTACAGGTAAATAATAAGTACTATTTATTCATGCAGGTTGAACATGTTCTACAAAAAGCATATAAGAATCAAACTGTGCTTTACGCTGCTGATACTTTTGACTTTTCTGACAATCGGCCTTATCCAGATGAATTCACGTAAAAAGCGATATTCTAACTACAGTGGTACTACTAGTGATGATGTAACCAATGACACTAGGACCAAGATGCTCACTTCTGATATTTGGGTAAAGTCAATTAATTTTTGTTAGTTGTATGTTATAACAGGCGGCTACAACGACTACCTAGTTGCAATCGCTCTTCTGTACACTTCCACCACTTCCGCCGCTTTAGAATATGTTGAGGCGCACACCTCTATCGCGCACTACAACAGCGATCTGTATTTTGTAATATAAGAACAGTAACCGTGACAATTGCCTATTAAAAATGTGGTAGCTTTCAGACCCAATTTAGATTTTAGGCATAATGGTCAACTTTTAGACCTAATTCTACGTGCCGTTTTAATTTCGTAAATAGCAGCTAACAAAGAATTTAGTTGGACAGTATGCCTATTCATCCATGACTATTTTGAATGAGGCTATCTGTGTCGTTGACGAAATCCTTTTGTTCTACGGTTGCACGTTATCCTTATGGCGTATAAATGCGACGATCTAATGTTATTATATCATTTACTTTGGTCGAGAAAGCCTATTAGTTATAAGGGGGCAATGATGTTTTAATTTGTCTTATTTTTAACTGCTATTTTGGTCCCTAAAGCTAATGGTGAAAGCCTTGGTTTTCTGGTTCCGTTCAGAAGTTGAAAAGCGACAGACGGACGGACAAAGTCGCTGTAATATTCTTCTCAGTTCGGCTGTACAGAAAACTAAAAATGGTTGAATAGAGAAGCTATAAGAAAAAACAAACAGCTACAGCGACTGCCTAGTCGCACCGGTCTTCTATGCAGTTCCTCCACTTCCAATGTTGAGGCGCGCACCTCTATCATGCACTACAACTGTCAGGTATCTCTATCTAAAAGCAGTAGCCATCACAATTGCCGGTTAAAAATGTGTTAGCTTTTAGGCGTAATTGTCAGCTTTTAGGCCTGATTTTACCCAGCAGTTTCAATTTCGTTAGTATCAGCTAACGGAGATATGGATTGTATCGTAAGCCTATTCATTTTTGGAACACGATGCGCCTTCAGGCACACAGTCACAGTGTTAAACGTAACGCGCAACGCAGCCTATATAGATCAGTGGTAGTAGGGAAATGACGAGAGAGCCGCCGTTGATGAAGCCAACAGCGACTCGTTGCAACTAGGACGTTGCCATGGTAACATGATTTTAGGCCTAATTTTCATTTTTAGGCCTAATTTTAAAAATGCAGTTTTAATTTCGTAAGTAGCCGATATAGGCCTAATGGAGAATTTGGTTCAACGATAAGCCTATTCGTTCATGCAATAAAGAGACTATTTTAAACGAAGCTAAATCCATTTGTTTTTATTGAGTGTTAGCTTAGGATTTTAATTCGACGATCAGATATTATTATTTAATTTAGTTACGTCGAAGAATTCTATTAGCTATAAGGAAGTAACGATGTTTTAATTTGCCATGTTATTTAACTAACTTCTCACACTGAATCTGACGTAAACAATGGTCGTCAATATCTGGTACCGTTGCGAAGTTGAAAAAAGCGACGGACGGAGGGACGGACGGACAAAGTCGTTGCAATAGAGCAGCTGCAAGTAACGTCATATTGGCTACAAGAGAGATAGCTGCAAGAGGCACTAGATTGAAATGGAGGGTTAAACAACGGCACTTCTAGGCAAGGCAGTGCTTTGAGATCGGATTTCTTAGGCTTAAAAATTGTTGTTTTCTCTAATCCCTTATGCTGCGAGGTTGTAATCGGAAAATAAAGATTCCACTTGCTTAAAAATGTCAGCAACTGCCAACAAATCGTCAAAAATCGTGCGTTATAGGTCTAAGAAATCGACTCTTTAACAGCATTGTCTTCATTAAGACGCTCTTCTTTTCGCCCTCCAGTGTCCCTTGCAGCTAACCCAGTTACTGGCTCCACCATTGTTATATACAATAATACTACGTCATGTCACTGCCCTATAGTCTTCTCAGTTCGGCTGTACAGAATACTTAAAACGGTTGAATAGAGAAACTGTAAGAAAAAAAGACAGTAGAAAAAACTGCATATTTAACTACAGATGCTTTGCTGACACATGTAATTGGCGGAGCAGAGTGAGCGAATCGACACACGTTAGTTTCATTTAAAATAAACTCGACTCCGTGTTGCGTGGATGAATAAGCTTACTGTCCAACCCAAAACGGACACCAATTTACAGACGGTTGGTAGGTGGGTTGAAATTTTGCAATCTGGGTGGAGCCCAAACGAAAGATCGCATTGGAATGATATTTTTCCACATCACTTGAAATCCCATATTTATTGTTGACCTAGAATTTTATGTAAATCGATCACTTATTGTGGAAGAAATTACACGTTTTCGAATGTATCGATCTAACAATCACCATACTAATTTGGAATCCTGAACAGTTGAGCAATTTCGACGAAGCGTACACCGTGCTGCTGGTAATCAAGTAAACTTAAAAAAAAAACACGGAAAATTAAAACATCGTTGCCTCGTCATAGCTAAAAACCTTTTTAGACGTAACTTAATGAAAACACATTATTTTGATCGACGCATTTAACCACTATACAGGAACACGGGCAACCGTCAAAAAAATTGGATTCCTTTATCGACACACATTAGCTTCATTCCAAAAAAATAATGCTAGGAAGGATCCCCTTCAACATAGCACCGAAACGGCGTTTAGTTAAGCAATGGGAATCCCGAATATGAAACTTGAAATCGCCGTATCACTGCGAGGCGCTGTATATAAATTAAAGTAATAGCAGACGACGTGTTTATACCACAGCACGAAAACAATAAGGTGCCTGCGTCGAATAGTTTTAAGATTCTCATTGCTACGGCAACATGAAGCATCAAAACGGTGTTCGTGAATGAATACGCCTACTTTTTAATGCAATTATTGTTGGCTGCTACTTAAGAAATTACATGGAAGATAAAAAATTAGGTTTAAAATCTCACACCTTTTCTCCTATAGTTGTAATGGTTACTACTTTTAGATTGTGATAGAGATCGCAGTTGCAGCGCGTATAGAGGTGTGAGCCTCAACATTTTCGTTGATGGCGTTGTCTATAGTTTTATGCCAGCGACAGCGTTGTCAACCTTTTGAATGTTTTGATTATTGTTAAATTATCGTTAGTTATGATTGTTTGGCTTGCAATTAAATACTTTATTATTAATATTTTCAATGCAGGGAAAACACTTCGCACAGCAGTTGTTGTTGAATTCTGGGGCCGCTCAGCCCTTCCTATCCTATTTCTAAAAATTCTCGTGCGCAAACGAACTCTAATAAGTACTGCCTACCGGAACGGATTTCTTAGGCTTAAAATAACGTTGTTTTCTCCAGTGACACGACGTAGTATTATTGTATATAACTCTATGCTGGAGCCTTAATGGGTTAGCTGCAAGGGGCACTGCAGAGAGAAACAGAAGGGCGTCATACTGAAGCCGATGCTGTTAAGAGTGGATTTCTTAGACCTAAAACGCGTGATTTTTGTTTGCGTGAGGAGAAAACAACGTTATTTTAAGCCTAAGAAATTCGCTCTTCCGATGTTTTTCCTCTATTTTTCTGTAGTGCACCTTCTAGTTACGCCCTCCAAAACCCATACTGGTGCCAATATGGCGGTAAATGTCACTGCTCCATAGAAATCTTTGCAAATCGTTGGAATCACGTGTCATAGATTCAGTAACGAATAAAATTTCAGCATTAAAATGTGGGAACGTGCCCTTTATAGAGAAGTCGTGCCCTCAATAACGTTTATTTGTGTCACTAGTATTAATAACTAATCTGCAGAATCCCATGTTAATTCTCATAGGGTGTAAAGATACCTACCTATACAGCTTACTAGAGAAAGTTGTAAAATCTAAATTTCAGCAGACAGTTAAAGAGACGTATCGGGGAGTGCCTTTTTCTAAAATGGGGGTTGTATCTAAAGCACGTCGCCCAGAAGTGACACGTAAATGTAAAATTGTCAGAAAACGCTGTCTGTTAGAAGCGGCTCACAAAAACTGAGAGACTGGGAGTCTTTCATAGCAAGAAGAGATGGAAACAAAATTCAGATCGTGAGCACAGGGTCGGAAAATCAAGTCGGAAAAAAGTGGTTTTTTTTTTTAATGAAATGTTTGTTGGTAATGCGCCAAGTTTTCTGGCATGTCGCCGCCAAGTTACATAATCGGCCAAGTAGACAAGATTTATCGTGACTGAGTGAGCAATTCTAGCTTCTTTGTGCAGATTAACATTAACCTCGGAAGGAGCAACTGAAGGTGTCGGGATTAACCCCTCCAACCGGTATTTCTGGCCACGGATATCATTCAGTCGGAGACCTTTCTCTCAAACCATCTCGGTTTATTCCACACATTGTCGTTATCAGTTACAAACACTGGCGAACTGGCCATGTTCAACTTCGGGCTCACCTTTACAGGCTTGGTTGGTGCTGCTCTCCAGTGTGTGTTTGTGGTGAAGGAGAGGAGACTGTTAGTCATTTTCTCCTTTATTGCCATCAGTGGGTCACCCACTGATGCCCCCCACTCAGTGTCGTGGGTGTTAACTTGCGGGATGTGTTAGGGGTGCCTCCACATGTGGAGAAACATGCCTTGTTTGCAGTTTTGGGTTTTTGTAAAGCCACCGGGAGGTTTTTGTAGTGGCCATGCTGTTGTTGTTGGCCCCCCTTCGTTCCAAAATGTACTCTTTGTGAATCAATGGTATAGCTGATAATGTTAGTTACGTGACATGGTGGAATGGTTGTGTCTCCTCTGTATAGTTTTTAAGTTAGATTTAAGTAGGCTAAGTAGATTACGAGTGTATGACGTTACGGTCTTTAGACTCGAATAAAGCAATCAATCAATCAATCAACACTGGCGGACGGGAGATCGCGCGCGTCGCGCTGCCTCCTGCTCCAGCGCTCAAGTCTTGTGACGGGGTTCGCTGCTTATGGACAACAGTCCCAGCGAGGTGAGTGGTGCGGGAGGGAGTGCTACCTCGTAACAAAAGGGGGGTGCGCTCTCAAAGTGTCGGTTTTTAAAGTGACTTTAAAATTATTATTATTCCTTTCACAACCAGATTTCATCGAAAGTTTTGAAGATATAAACATATAGTGTTGTTGGGGACAAGTACGAAACAACTGAAGTTTGCTTTAATGTTTCCTTGGGACTAAAGTGGTGATTCAGTATATATGCCACGTCTAACGCATCACATCACCTTTAGTGTAAAACAATTTCTGACGTTTCTGCCTACGTCATAAGGAGTTATCAGAATTCTCATTATGGTCACTTTTGGTCAGCTACGTGCATGTAGGGTTAAACGTTACTCATTGTTTTAACCTTGTAGATTTATGTGTCTGACGAGAATTATTAATAAACCTAAATCAAAAAATTATATGCAAACTTTCAAGGCAAGCGTTAAACTTAAACACGCCGACTAATGTTTACCTTTACTGTTCAGCACAGGCAAGCAATAAATCTTATGTTCCTTCACGTGTATTAACATGGTATATTGTTAAGGAGCATTGTTGTTTGAGTTTGAAGTAACCTACTTTTTCACTAAAATGAATGAATGTTACACCAATAATCAGACCAGCACCCGTACACTAGAATAGCTGTTTCTGTTCAATTATTTTTTTGAAATAGTTCTTTTTACTACTTTTACTTTTACTACTTTGTACTACCAGTTATGTTGCTGTATTTTATAAATTTCTTTTATTGATACCTACATAATGAAGACCAAATTAGCTTTACTGTTTGTGTGCAAACTTTTTTTTTTTTTTCATTTTTAGACACATCAGAATGCCACATCTGATTCAGTGTATACAATTAATTTACCAGGCTGCAAAATAGTAGGCTACAAACCGTTTGATGAAGAAGTAAAACCGTTTTACAGAAAACTACGAAAGGTGAAATGTGGAAAGTCCTTCGTATTTGCTGTTGGAAATAAGCTGCACATTGACAAAGATGGAATGTCAACCCATTTTGGAATCCCAGCAGAACAAATTAGTTGCACACTTCAAAGCATAAACCGGGCAGCAGAAGGCGGCAGATCAGATAACCTACTTCACGCACAGACTGTAAAAAAAGTGTTCTCGAACAGATACACTTCAACACAGGAATTTATAAAGGTTGAGTGCACTGCGTTAAACAATGGTAAAGTGCTTATATACGATGATATGTTTGCTTTCATTCAGCGGAAAGATAATGTTGAGCAAAGATGCAGGACTGCCGCTAAAAAAGCGAAAATTGATGATACACTGAAAGCCATATTTAGTGTTGTATTTATTGGGCTTGATTCCGTATCTCATCGTAATTTCCTACGCAATCTTCCTTCAACATATAATAATATAAAAGAGAACTTTAAGCCGCTGGAATACCACGGATACACGAAAGTCGGTCCAAATACGTTTCCTTGTATGCTAGCTCTGTTGACAGGGAAATCGCAACGTGAACTCATAAAGGAAGAAGGCCCTTATGATAGCGAACCTTTTATTTGGAAAAACTTTTCTAACCTTGGTTACAGAACTCAATTTTCTGAGGACCGGCCAGATATTGCAACATTTAATTACATGAAGGAAGGATTTTATACTCAGCCTACCGACTACTACCTCCGTCCATTTTATCTAGCGGCAGTCAAGACTTTAATGAAGGAGGAGCCCAACTGCTTTCACGCCAGAGAGGAAATTAGCGTATTACTGCGATGGCTTAAGGATTTCGTCGATACTTTCAATACAGAACCATTATTTTCATTATTGTTTTCAACAAGTGCAACTCATGGTGAGCTTAATGACGCTAGCAGTGTTGATGACCCAACGAGTGATTTTTTCCGGTGGTTTAAACACCATCCAAAGAGAAACGAAACTTTCCTCATCCTCTTCAGTGATCACGGAATGCGAAGAGGTCCATTTCGGAACACTGACATGGGGTCACAAGAAGACCGATTACCACTTTTCCTACTATTTGTACCGCCTTGGTTCAGTAAAAAATACCCTCACCACTACCGTAATTTACAGCTAAATCAACACAGGTTGATGACTCTTTTTGATGTTCATGAAATGTTGAAAGACTTGTTGACGTTTACCGGTATTCCTCGTTATTCAAATACATCGTTGTTTCAACGGGGTATCAGCCTATTTGACGAAATACCCAAGGACAGAACTTGCGATCATGCTGGTATTGCCCCTCAGTTCTGCGCATGTGGTGAACAGTATAATATAGATGTTGATAGTGCATTGTGCCAGTATGCTGCCAAAGAACTAGTGAATGTACTGAATAAATACACAAATCCCATGCGCAGTCAGTGTTCAGTTCTAAAGCTTGACAGCATTAAGTCGTGTAGCCGTTATAAAATAAGTCAACAATCGCAACAGAAGAAAGTGTATCGTTTAATTTTAAGGATAAAAACGTATCCAGGACTAGGGTTATTTGAAGGAGTAGTATCCTGTAAAAAGGCACGTACCTTTACGTGCACGGTGGACCCCAACGTAGAAAGGATAAACTCGTATGGAGTTTATTCCGAATGTATTCCAGTTGATTCCAAAATGAAAGAATATTGTTATTGTTCAATTTATACTAATGAATAACAGAGATTTTGTTGATGAAGTAACGGTTCAACTTGGTCTACGCAGGACACATTTTCCATGCTCCCGCCTTTTGACATTCCACCAACTTATTGACGTGTTGTGAATATATTACTTGAAAACCAACCGAAATATTCTCTGATTCTAGTTATGACATCTGATTAAAAAAAACCGTGGAAGGTATTGGGGGTTTGAATAGTTTATTCTGGGATCGGAAAAGCGTACGAGTTCAGAATAAGGGGAAAAGGTAAGAATAAACACAGACTAGTTTATTACATTTTCTTTCGGACTGCTGGATCATTCTGGTTATTACAATTTTAGATTAGTATAGGCAATGTATCCTATAAGTCTTCTCCCTGTTCAAGCACCAACGATGATGCGATTGGTTGTATACAACTTGTTCCAACAAGAAACCGACCTGTGTAATTCCAGTGATTTTAAAAGCTGATTCTGGTGTATTTATCACATAATCCGTGAAAAATAGTGCCACACGGTAAATTAGAAAGTTGTTAGGAATGCCTTAACTCGAACAACCCAAAGAGTAAAGGATGTCAGATATGTCTGCTTCGACAAAAACAATCTGACAGTATGGCAACGAAAAGCATCAGGTAAACCTGAAAACCTGCTGGATTAGGAATACTCCTATACTCCTATCCCTTCCGACTTTGTCATATGTGTAGCATCATATTAGATGGTTTGCATATACCTAGAAATTTAAAAGGAAGGTTAGTGTATCACTTCACAAATTCCAGTGACGAATTTGGCAACATCCTTTCGAGTCCTTTTAGAAAAAAAAATGTGTAGGCAGATAGTCTGATGTGCCCTTTTTCGCCTCTGAACCACAAAATCGTACAACTCCTTCAGTGGCGGGTGTGCACTACTATGTATGCTATAGATATATCACTCGTGAAGAACTTAATGAATCTGCTCTTAAAATTCACGTTCCCATAACTCTCACTTGATGAAGGGGAACTCGAGGAGCATTTGTAAGACATTTAAAAAGTGACATAGATAAGTCCAGCGATACCTCATTTCAAAGATTTCATCACGCTTAGGAAATTTTGAGGATTTTCACATTTTGTGGTAACTTGGCGAAGAACACGTTGTTCGGCCCCTTTCGCAATCGGTTGCAGCATTGTTTGGAGTCCCATCCATTCCGTGGGAGAAATATCTACGATTCGCCATGAAAAGATTAGGTGATATAGAATTTTTACTCGAGAATAGTTCTGAGAGATAAAACTAGACGATGGTTAAATACAACCGATATAATTGTTTCCTTACGCTTTAAGTATTACTTTGCAATGGTGGTTTTGCTATAGGCCGATTTTTGCTTTATGATGGCCTGTATTTTCTGTTCTTTCTGTTATAAAGCCAGTTTCATCGGTAATGATACAAGGCCTGTTATAACTTGTTGGACCTGCGGTATGTTTTATAAGTTATTACTGACTAGTAATTCTGTGAACAGTAGACCTTGCTGGCCTTTCACCGATTCCCCCCCCCCCCCGGTCTCCCCCAAAAAAGAACAAGTGAGATTTACCTGTTACATAAGAACGAATTTGGGTTAGAAGGTTGCCCTTACACAGGAATTTTGCAGGAATTTACTAAAAAAAAACCATTTAATTCTGAAGATCATTTTGTCAGCAGTTTGTTTTAAAACTGATGAAAGTGTGAGACAACCGTTTTGAGTTTATGTTCTGTTTATTTATTTATTTTTTTTTTTTTTTTGTTATTCGCTAAAAACAGTTTTTGAACGTCATTTTGGATTTGTACAACTGTTATAATCTACGTGCACACAAACATCGTTCAGTAGTATTACATTGCATTTGGATCGGTTTGCACATATGGTCGTTAACTATAGAAAAAAAATGAACATTCGGGCATTAAAACTTGGTCTCGTCTGAGTTTTTACTCATTCAATAAAACATGGTTCTATGGTTCTGCTATTACTTTCGCTTTCTGTATTACACCTGTTTTGTGCGGTGTTGAGCCTATTTTCTCTAACACTTAGCATTATTTGTTTGTTTGTATGAAATCGATTTGTTAGTTCTTAAGCTTGTTTTGCCAGTTATTAATTCTGTTTTGGCTGTTATAAAACTGCCAACCGATGTCACCGATCATCACTCGTGTCGCTATTTCTTGTCACAAGCTTGTCATATTTCCTTAACAATTTATCAGTGTGAAACACGAGGCGATTTTGTGACCTTCCTGATATCAGGCCTTAAAAATGTACTATGATGAAATGAGTGAATAAAATGTATTTAAAATTTCACATTCATGAACTGATAATTGATTTAAAAAATAACTGACCACTCTAATAATACATTTTCACAGTGAAGTAAACCGCAATTGTACGACAACAAAATACATTAAAATAGCGACGTTTCGGGACTGAAAATCCATCCCGTAATCAATCCTTAACCCAGCATCGTAGCAATTAAAGTGTATTTTTGGTGCAACAAAACCTTAAATTGCTACGTTTTGGGACTAAGGATGTAAGGAAGTTTCAACAAAATACACTAGAAGAGCGACGCTTCCCGGTCAAGGATCTGTGCCATTGTCAAACATTCCTTAACCTCAAAACTTCGGACTATAAGTGTATTTTGCTACAACAAAACCTTAAAATGCGACGGCTCGGCACTAAGGATGTATCCCATTATCAAGCAATCCTTAACCCTGAAACCTTAAAGCGTAGGTGTATTTTATTCCAACAAAATACACTACAGCAGCGCTGTTTCGCAGTCAAGGATCTGTGCCATTGTCAAGCATTCCAACACGTCGGAATTTCAAGTGTATTTTGATAACAACAAAACCTTAAAATGCGACGTTTCGGAACTAAAGATGTAAGGATGTTAACAACAAAATACACTAGAATAGTGACGTTTCCCGGTCAAGAATCTGTGCCATTGTCAAGCATTCCTTACTCTCAAAATTTTGGAACTTTAAATGTATTCGGAACTTCCAGTGCTACAACAAAACCTGAAAATGCGACATTTCGGAACTAAAGATGTAAGGATGTTACAACAAAATACACTAGAATAGTGACGTTGCCCGGTCAAGGATCTGTGCCATTGTCAAGTATTCCTTTTCCCCAAAACGACCAAATTTATGTGTATTTTGTAGTAGCACTATTAAGCATGTTTATTCACAGATGTGAACCGTGTTTTTATTTTCATCACTGAGACATTGCGTACATACCACAAAACTTTATATATAGCCACCATAAACCAAAAGAGACTTAAAAACATCCATGCTCCTTCTACACCAGCTTAAACAACAAGAAAAAATTCATGACACAACTACACCAGCCTAAACTTTCGATGCCTAAAGCATTTCCCACTTAACTGACGTCCTCGAACTGTGCAAGACCTATTTCAAACATTTTGTCCGATTTTTTAATGCTCCAGCCAATGTTACCTGCCTGCCACCTCCATAGTTCCTTCATGATTTTGTGTTTCGCCTGCTAACTTCTGCACTCCACATAGATGCGAAATCGTTCATGCTGCCGCCGTCTACCATTTCTATTTTCAATTTGTGGTTTGAATAACGACGTCAAGAAATAAACAGACACAAATCGCTGGAAATAATATTAAGGAAAATTGAAAATTAGCCAATAGCGAAAACCGTACACTAGAAATAACGTAGTTCAGTAATCCACCTTTATGCAGTTTCATCGGATGGCATGACCCGGATTCGAACCGGCTACCCAGTTCGCCCCAGATCATTTGCATAGCGCCTTAATCGCTATGGCCACTTCCTCCACTGGCGAACACTGACGTCAGCTTACACACTGACGTCAAGAACACAGTTTACTATTTGCCTCGAAATATATCCATCATTTTATCCTCATTTTGTATGCCTTGTCATCCGTTAGAATGACTTTTTGTATACACAGCCTGTAATAAATTAACTTTTCCATTTTAAACACATAACAGCACGTACGTTACAATCCAGTGTACTGATCCTGCTGATGCTATTATTGGAATGTCTTCACTAGAAACAAGCTCCCATTCTATATCTAGACACACGCTAGTGTGTCGCACCAAGTTAGGCAAGAAAACATCCCATCAATTCAATTTTCAAGGTTTTAAACCATTGCAGCGCGACTCCGTAGCGTCAGTGTCTAATATCCTGAATAGTTGGGCACATTTCAGGTAGTTGGGAAAAAATAATAAAGCGGCACAAATTTTAATTTTTGGTAAAATAGAGAGCAATGACCTACCTGACAAAAATAAACTTGTGTAGGAATGTCTACTACGCGGCTTTTAATGCAAAATTTGGCCGCAATAACGTTGTAAATATTATACCTATAGTTTCTAGCAAGTCCGCTCATCCCCATGTTAATTCCCATAGGGTGATTATTCGCCGATACCGAGATAGAGGGAATGTTTCCAGCTATGGAATTTGATGAACGGCTGCAGAACGATGCGAATTGCATACCTTTTCAGGTTTATAGCTTGGCGGTGTAACGGTAATGGCATGGGAGGGCGCGTAAGTACGAAAATATTGTTATAACCATTGTTAGTATTTTCGGCATCGTCTCTGATTGGTCGGTTAAACTTCGGACAATGACAACGTGTATACTAACATGCTTTTCTAGATAACACACTAGTTTGTCGTCACAAATCTAAACAACTTTCCCAAAGAAACTGTTCTACGGCTAATTCACGAAAAACAAAGTGTCAAAATAAAACCAAAAACTGGTAACGAGGGGCCAACAACTTGAGAATGGTTAGGTCTCACAAACGAGTGATATGAACTAAATAAAAACAAATAAAACGATAAAACAAAACCAAAAACTGATAAAGAGGCGACTAAGTTGAAAATGGTTCGGCTTCTCAAAGGAGTGAAATATGAGATTAAAATATTAGAAAAATTACCACTCAAGCTGTTGTTGACGTGGCACTTTATTACACCTTTGCAGGCTAGTTGAGTATAAGACAATCTTAAAAAAAGAAGTGCTATCATATCAAAAAACAAAACTGGTAAAGGGACTGCCAAGTTCCTAATGGTTCGGCCATTCAAAGGAGTGATATCAACACACCAAAACATTCGCCAAGTTAATCGCACCAAAAAATACTTTGAACGTTAAATAAAAACTTTAACATTGCTACCGAAAGTTGCGATGTTCTAGTTTTCATTTAACCGTCGAACTATTAGTCGGTGCAATTCACTTGGCGAATGTTTTGGTGTGTTGATATCATTTCATTGAAGGGCCGAACGATTCGGAACTTGGAGGTCCCTTTTACCAGTTTTGGTTTTTGATAAGATTTATTTATTTCTTGTGATGTACAGTGGCACAGTGGCAGATACAACAATCAACACAATATACCACGTGCCTAGTTTAATATAATCATTTTTCGTTAATCACGAGTTGGACTGGAATACCCCATCGCTTTATCTGATAATACCATGTGTGTAAAAGACGACCCCTTTGGTAGCGAACCAATTACTTTGAAAAAATTTTGTAACCTTGGTTACTCTAGGGTCTAGTGGTATTTGCAACTGGAATACCACGTCCTATTATCTGATAATACCATATGATTGATACTGACGCAATGGCTACCTTACTAGAAAAAAAAATTGAAAATATCTGGGAATAAACTTCCAACATTATCGTGTCTAAAACAAGCTTCAAGCACGGAAACGTGGAGAAGAGTGTTATCGATTAAGTGAGTTTTTCAGCACCGCAGCGCCAGCTGGTGAAGAAAAGATATACTACATTCATGCCTTTCTTAGTTGATAGATGGCAGGACATGTATCGTAAAACCGAGAACTAAACAGACCATGAAACGAAACCGAAAGTTGTTGTAGTTCGCAGAAATCGAAACTGGTGTTGTAATTTCGGCAATATTGCGTTATTAATTGTATTTCTACGCCATCTAAGGTGCGGAAATTGTTCAAACCTCAAAAAAAGAAAGAAAAAAAGGAAAATGATTTCGTAAACAGTGGGGCTTTTGAACAATTTTCTCTGCTTATGAAAACTACGTGTCTCAAGTATTGAAAACGATGGTGAGTTTTGCAAGGGCAATAAGCAAGCAAATGATGGAAATGAAATCAGCACTAACCAACTTAATGAAGGCAGTTTGTTGGATCAAAACTTAAAAAGAATTGAAAAAGTTTTTTCGTAGCGGCATTAGCCAACCCCAGAAGGGGGAAGGGGACAATTATTCCCCCGACAGGAGGGGTGCGGGGCAAAGAAAATGCATATTATTTTTTTAAAGAAATGTGGCTAGTTTGGGACCACCTAGGGAAGCACTGTAAGATCCGGTAGAGGGTTCCGGGGAAGCTGAAGCATTTTACGCTATTTGAAGGCGTATTTTTAGGCTTCCCAAGAACACGTTTGCAACATATTGATAAGCAAATTTCGGCAGTTATTCATAGACGTTCTTCAGCATGAGAGGTCGTAAAAACCTAAGTATGACTCCAAATTCTGTTTTTCTTTTTACATTTTATTTGCAAATTAAATTAACTGATGAGTTTAATAATTCGTTTTTTTAATTTTTTTTTAATTTTATGCATTACAAACGTAAATTGGAAATAAACTATCAGCGAAAATCATACACCCTGCAGAAACAACGTAGTACAGTAAGCCACCTTTTATAGCACTTAGGTTTTATTCAATTGATATGATCCGGATTTAAATCGGCAAATCACCAGATCACTACCATACTGCCTTTACCGATATTGTCCATTGGCATAAAGTGGCCATATTGGTGAAGGTGACATGGTTTGGTAGTGATCTGGTTATGGACTGGTTCGCCGATTCGAATCCGAATCATATCACTTGAAACAAAAAGTATAGGTTCAAAGATGGTGGCTTACTGTATTACGTTGTTTCTAGTGTATTATTTTTTGCAATTTATGTCTATTTATTTCTCCTTCACGGAGACTCATGAGCGTACAGTGATAATACATTACCTTATCAATATATCACGATGATGTTTAAAAGCTAACGCAGTCTGAACATGCTTGCTGCACTGTAGTGAAGCCAACTGTTGAGGAGTTGGTTTCACTACACTGCAGCCAGCATGTTCAGAGAGCTTTTAAACATCATCGTTATTGTGCGCGCAGCATAACTTGAGTCCTGCAGGTATTTTACGAGCGGCTACATCTTCCTGGAGGGAGCGGCTTTAATCGACGGCCGCCATTTTTTTTTTTGTAACCATCTAGGATATCAACAAGGTGCTCTGCTATCTAAAACATACAATCGATTATCTGTATTCGTTCTGGGGCGAACTCAAGTTAGGCCGAGGACACTATAACTATTTATTTAGTATCCGATTTTGAATCTGTTTTTTTGTTGTTGGTCATATTGTCTCCTTGCGTCCAACTGTTTAATTTTCTTTTGTCCGTATCGTATCTCGTTTGGAAGATAGCACGAGGATGACTATGAAATATCAATTCAAGGTCATTCATTCCATTTTCCCGTTTAAACGTCACCCATCACACCCATCATTGCATTTCGATCATTATTATTTTCTCATTAGCCATTAACAGGCTCATAACACTCTAGTTGCCTCACTCCTGCATAGCTTTGTTTTCTTTTTGCGAGTTTATGCCCAACAAACTGAAAGCACGCGTGTTGTGGAGACACAGAACAATGTAGGAATTTTAAAAAATTTGGGGGTGCCCAATATAATAAATTGTAACAATTTTAACACTGCAAAAAAAAAAGTGCGACTTTACACAACTTTCTTGTGGCAGCCAGGCTGCCACATAATTATTGTGTAACTTTACACAGAATCTGGAAAAATATAGAGTGTGCATTACACAGGATATTCGAGCAAGTAAACATAAGATGAAAGATGCCCATGGGAAGAGAGCGAAGTCTTCAATTTTGTTAGTAACAGATATTTTTGCTTCCCATCCCCCAATAATTCGTTTTGGAAACGCCCATGTGTGTAATGACACGAGAAATATACGTGAAAGGCGTCAAAAATTGCTTTAATAAAAACATTTTGTTGTAGTATGAAATTACACAAATTATCCGTGTAGAGTGAAAATATTACTCGCTTGAGTTGCTGCTATCGTCAAATTTAACACAAATATCTGTAACGTTACACATCTTTCTTGTGCTATGTCGCTGTAATGAGAACTTTTCCGCTATCAACGCTGCTGTCACTTTATTTCCCAGTATTATGTGTAACGTTGCACGCATTTTACGTTTTATTTCTCTGTAGTGACAATATTTCCCGCTAGGATCGCTATTGTTCTGTCATTTCAAGTCATTTTGTGTGATGTTACACAACGTTGAAGTGTAACGTTTCTGTCTGCCCTCCATTAGCGAAGTCAGTCGTAAAATAGGAGTTTAGCTACACAAATACATTGAGTATTCAGATAATTTTTTTTACAGTGAAGCAGTGAGGACTTACCTGTTAATCGTCCACAAGACCATAGCTTCCTGTATGTAAGAGGCCTAACGTTACAAATTCGACGCATCGTCCAGTTAGCCGCCCATTCTGCCACCAGTCGCTCTGCGAACATCCCAAAAATGAACTGCTCAAGCATGAGGACTGAACTGTGAAAGTTACTCGTAACGCGCGATACGCGGATTTTAAACTTAAAACATTGCATTGACACCAAATGATTAAAGTTTAACAACCTTGGCTTCATGCTACGTACCTTTTTGTCCATTCGACGACAAAACAATTCCTCCGGAGGTTTAAGTTCATGAATTTCAAACAGAAGAAGAACCAAGATACGTGTGTATTGTACTGTATAGTACGCTACGATGTTTTCTATTGTTATTAACAATGTGTTGAACGATCGTTTGACGTACCAGTAAATCGTCCGAAGACTTCACTGATACTCATCGTTACCTTAAAATAATGTAAATAATTAATAATTTACCGCAAATAATTTACTAGCAGGTCCCTTACAACTTTTATTCGACGATCTATTAACATATATTTGGTTCAATTCTTACTTCAGTTGCTCAGAAACTCCGATCGCAAATAATTTGTTGGCAGCATACGAGTAGATAGGGTTGGGTATCTACTCCTATGCTAGCAGGTACCTTATAACTTTTATTCGACGATCTATTTGCATAAATCGGTTCAATTTTTACTTCAGTTTTTACTTCATATCGCAAATAATTTACTGAAAACGATCATAGGTCAAACTGAACCCTCTCTGATCCGATTTTATTAATATTTAAGCGATAATCAAATGAATCGTAAATTAACTATCACGAACAGAGCAGGCATTTAGTATATATAAAATAAAACACTAACGATTTGTTGTTCGTAGACGAAGCCAATGCAAATAGGGTCGTTACTCGATGCCAAACACGCACTTCTTTGATATTTGACGCAATGGCTGCCTTACTAGAAAAAAAAATATCTGGGAGTAAACTTCAAACATTATCGTGTCTAAAACTAGCTTCAAGCACGCACACGTGGAGAAGAGTCTGTTATCGATTAAGCGAGAGTTTCAGCACCTCAGCGCCAGCTGGTGAAGGTAAGGTGTATTACATTCATGAATCTATTCGTCGATAGATGGCAGGACACGTATAGTCAAACCGAGGACTAAACGAAACCGAAAATTGTTGCACTTCACAGCAATCGAAACTGAGGTTGTAGTTTCGAATTTATCGCGTGATTAATTAACAGCTTCCTGCAAAACTCCACACATGTGTAAAAAAAAAAAAAAAGTCCGCGGATGCGTACAGTCTGGTACTGCCAAAACACAGAACACTCGATAGCGCTATAATACAGCAGTACAAAGGCAAAGCGAGTGTTAAAGAGTCAAACGAACTACTTTAATCCTTGCTTGCACACAGAAATTACGAAGCAGATTTTCCTATATGTAAACTTACTTCTTTCACCGTTCGTTCAAAACATGTCCGTTCAACTGAAGTGACGTCGTCTAGAAGACACGACTGAGGGATTGTGGGCTCGCGAAGGATGTTGATTTTTTAAGGCATTGTGAGCATGCGCGAAGCTCAGTTTATCGACCAATTCTGGATGGATAATCGACTGACTCTGGATGGAGCCATCAGTCGCGTTGAAACGTAACGTCTTTTCTCTCATCAGACACTTTTGGGACGTTCTGTTTAGGTTTCTGTGCATTGAAGGTACCGTACTGTCTTAAGTGGCGTGTGTATGGTTCGTACACGTGTGTGTCGTTTTGGAAGAACCTCCGTGTTTCTATGCTATCTAACGTGCGGATGTTGTTCTAAAATAAAAAAATTAAAAAAAAAGTAAAATAATTCCGTAATCGCTGGGACTTTTGAACATTTTTCTCCGTAGGAAAACTTCGTATCGGAACGATGGTATATTCTGCCAATTATAAGTGGGCCTACGGCAACATTATTGCTTGCAATAAAACATTTAAATGAAATTACCACTAAGGCAATTAATAAAGGCAATTTTGTTAGATCAAATTTCAAATTATTGGAAAAGGTTTTGATAAAGTTAACCATGGAATTTTGCTAAAAAAAAAAACAATGGCTAATTATGTCTACTAACTACTAAGGACAAAACAAATCTATATGTATACTAGAGGAAGCCCGTGCCGGTCACAGTTCCTCGGAAATTTTCCCGGGACATTTTCCCAGGACATTTTCCCGGCACTCTTCCCGACGACATGTCAGATTGATTGACCACTCATGCCTGGCTCCTTTTTGGCTGCAGGTAGAGTGGGAGAAAGCATTTTGTATGTAATTAAACCATTTTTAAACCAATAGCGTGCACTAAAATTATTCAACAGTCGTGCAAATGTTGTTTATGGTGTTCTTCACGGTTCGGTTTTAGGCTCTCTGCTTTTAAAAAAAAAAACATCTATATCGACGCTCTCAGAAATATTTTTAATAAAACTGATTTAATCCACTTGATAACGTAAATATTACACATTCTATGAATTATGATTACATTACTATGATGTGTAATCTACAAAATGACTTTGATAAATTAATAAATGGTTTAGGGGAAAATGAAGCTTCGCAAGTGAAACGAAAACAATGAATGTTGCTGTCAAGTAGCCTTATAAAAAAAAATGTGATTAAACAGGGTGGTCCGTAAAAAACTCAGGAGCTAAATTTGTCTTAGTCCAAACTTTTTTGTTAGCACCCCCCAGAACCGTAAAGGGTCAGATGATGTCTAATAGAATGGGTAGCTTTGAAAGTTCCTTTATGGTTCTGGAGGATGCTAACAAAAAAGTTTGGACTAAGAAAAATTTAGCTGTTGAGTTTTTTACGGACCACCCTGTGTTAATCATATTGTTGTGTTTTAGAAAAACTTACATCATATTTGTAGTATTAACGTAAAAGTGTAAATTATAACGCTTGTCAAGTCGATTACCTGTGTGATTACCTGATTAACCAAATACTTAAAACAGGAGTCGAAACAGGAGTGAAAACGAGAGTCGAAAAGAACTTCAATGCCTATAGATATTATCATGACCGATAAGACCCATACTGAAACGTCTTAGATATATTCGTATTAGTTCAGTCTTAGTTTATAGAGAGCGCCATGTGTTTCATGTGGGCATTTCTACTCGGTTTTTAACCAAAAATTAAGTTAAACTAAACAAAACTAGATTGTATTTAATTAATTATTATTTAGCCTAGCTTTGTTGTAATTTAGTTTACTTTAGATTTGGGGTATAGCATTAGCAAAAATTCTTGATATTATAAAACAGTGAAAAATACATTAAAGAATACTACAATTTAGCAATTACATCATTTTCCTTTTCGTCTTCCTTGCAATCAAAGATAAATAAATAAAAGAATGTCAACGCTTTCCGAGAACCGGTCTATATCAAGTCCGTGTGTGGCGAAATTATTAAGGAACAAGGCATGGTTTGCATTATCTCCCAAATATTTCTGCAACATTTCCGGAAACTGTCTTTTGACTAACAGCTGAAGTCAACTCATATAAAAGTATTTTGTGAACAAGGTAATGGGGTTACGTCATCACAAATTATTATTGACTAGTTGTGCCCGTGCGCATGCTGCGAACCCCCCCCCCCCCCCCTCCTCCCCCGTCTCCTTCCAGGTGTTTGCTCTTTGGTTTTAAATTTATCAAACCGAAGACAGAACATATGAATGGCTCCCACATATGCCCACTTCCCCACAATTACTTTAACCCCCAATCCCCAGACTCCTGCCCCTCCCCCCATACACGCTCGCCCGCCTCCCCCTCCCCGATAACGACGCTCCGTCACATTCTCCCTTTGGTGCAGCCCCGGAAAAGTCGCTAGCGTGTGTTTGACTGATGGCTAAAAAAAACCGTATCACTGAGAAATCCAGCATTCATTAAGCAAGTAATCCCATGTTTAAGTTAATCCTTTGAAACAATTCATTTCGGTAGCGCGCATTGCCCGCCACACAGAATTGCCCTGTCACCCTCTCCCGCACCACCCGAAAACGCCGGCCCGTGACATTTCCCCTTTGCTGCAGCCCCGGAAGTGTCGCATGCGTATGTTTGACTGAAGGCTAAAAAAAGCCCTGAGAAATTCAGCATTCAGCAAGCAAGTAACACTATGTTAAGTTAATCCTTTGAAACAATTCACCTCGGTGCCGCGCATGGCGACATTGTTGCAAGCAACAATTGTTGCCGCCCACTTAAAAACAATTCCCCGCCTTAGGGCTTCGGGCAGATGACCAGGACTGGTTAACGCTCGTTAAACCCTTTAACCCTTTTAACCCTTTAAAACAATTCAACTTCTTTCTGGAAGTGAACATTTAGGAAATAAATGCGCCTTTCATTCGTATCAGGCTGCCAACCAAGAACCAATCGTCGTTTTATTTAAATTTGTCTGGTTTAGTAGACACGGGTTGTTTTGTTTTTTTTAGCTCAAACGCCGACAATGGCACATTCCACGTGACTAAAACTTTGTTGGCCGCTTTGGTACCACAACAATATGGTAAGTGGCGCCATCTCTTCGAAGACTTTGGAAAAAGTGTTATAACCCAAACTTGTAGTCCAAGGCCGTCAAAAGACAGCGACATGGCAGGTTTGGTAAGTGGCGCCATCTGTTCGAAGACGTTGGAAAAGTGTCCCAACCCGAATTTGAAGGCGAATCCCGTCAACAGATGGCACTACAGGGTGGGGTACTTGATTGTACGACGGAATAGCGTGGCCGGTGACTTGGCCACCTGCTCCGTATTATATAATTATGTAGATGTTCAAGTACATTAGAATGGAGTCTAAAATTATTTATGATTAAATTTCAAAAGGTTTAAATTATTTTCCAAGGACCATCTGTTACATTGTAGCCTATAGGTCTTTACCATAAAGAATTGACACACGTATTTGGTTTAAAATTTTCTTTATTCGACTTACTTTCAGGGATCAGTCGGAAATTTTTTGTCTTAACCCTCTCCCCAACCCTACCGCCCTCAGTATTATGTCTTTGATAAGCCTCCCCCGCCCCACCACCCGCTAGTAGTTATTGAGTAATGTAAGTCAAAAAACACAAACAATGCAATGCGTTACTTACCGTTACGGGGAGTACTAGTAGGTTTACATTTCGCAACTATTTGTGCTTTGTGTGTTTTTTTTTCACATGGCAGTAGTAGTACTAGTAGCAAGAATTTATAAGGTTTGGGAGGAGAATTTGTAACTCTAAAAAGTCCCTATTGAAACACTTTAGATTCGTGACGATTAGTTCAGTCCGAGTTTTCAGAGGGCGCCACGTGTTTCATCTGTTAATTTGTGCTCATATTTTAGCCCAAATCTAAAGCAAACTAAATTACAACTAAAGTAGGGTAAATAATAATTAAATACAAGCTGGTTTCGTTTAGTTTAGTTTAGTTTAATTAGGTTAAACACTGAGTAAAAATTTTCACATAAGATACATGGCGCCCTCTATAAACTAAGACTGAACTAATACGAATGTATCTAATACGTTTCAGTATGGGTCTCAGGTAACAAATTCTCCTCCCCAACCCTATCAATTCTTGCTAGTAGTAGTAGTAGTACTTGGAAAAGGACACAGTAAGTGTTAGTGAACAATTTCTGGGGATTTTTTTTGGTTCGCTCTGCCCCTTTCCTTGCCCTTAATATCTTTTTCAGGCCTTTTAAACCTTTTTCAAGCACCGCTGCACCAGCAAATGTTGTGGGCAAGAAGGCATTTTTTTCTTCCCAAAACGGTGTTTTGCGAAAAGGGCAGGATCACTGACTGCGGCCCCGGCCGGGGCCGTCCTTGCACGCCACTGGCGTAGTGCCACTAAAACGTACGTCTCCTTGCTAAGCGTTTTCCGTAATTACCGATTGCGAACAACAGAGGCCGCCTCTGCCCGAGCATGCGTTAACTTACGAAAAAATCAATGCGTGTAACACATTATTGGCTTGAGGGCGTAGAAATGAGAACACCGTCCTTGCTAGACATTCTTTCTTTGTTTGACTTCTTTCTTAGACTGAAACATGTTGAACTGTACAATCCTAATATTGGCATTTATTCAATTCGTCATCTTTGCAGATAACCATAATCACTCCTAGCTAGAAAAAAAAATACCAAAAAATGATTTGTTATTCTAGAATTAGTTATTATGTTTTTTTTTGTTTGTTTTTTTTTTGGCTCCTGTAGTAAGAAGGAGTTGTTGGGTTTCCATACTGTTCCAAACCACAAAGCTGTTTTGGTTGTTGTTGTTGTTGTTGTTTGTTTGTTTGTTTGTTTAAGGAGCACCAACCCAAACTTGGTTATCTGCCCCACGACGATTTCTGTTTTGCGGGGAAAAAAGGGTTCAAAGGTTTTTGTAGCGAGTGTTAACCACTTCCGGTCGTCTGCCTGACGAAGTCCTAAGGCTCTATGTCTGCAGCACCTGGTTTTCCAGGCCCAACGCTGCTTAGATTTGGTGATCAGACGAGGACCGGTGTTTCCAGCACGACAAGGCCGCCGACCAACGAGACCTGTTTTGCAACGAGACCTTCAAGAATGATGCAAGAAAAGCGACGTTCACGCACACGTCTTTGTTGTCGCGAGATTAGATTAGATTCTTTATTGAGCCAAGAACAAAGATGCGGCCTTCAAGCTATGCGCTCAGTCTAACCTACTTACAAGCAGACATACAGCCACTGCCAATAAATGGAGGTTTTGCCAATTTAGTGTCTGGCGGAACTGTGCCTGCAAGCAACTGGTTATGTACAGGTATTGTACCTGCAAGCACTTGGCTAATTAAAGGTATCGATGCAAGAAACGTGAATGAAAGATTTACAACAATGGATCAGTGTAAATTGAAAAAAATGTACATTTTAGCCTTGTGACCATACATGAAAAAGGAATTTGACGGAGTTCTGCGCCTACGAGAAAGACATCGTGTCATTCAGACATTTTGATGTGTACACTAAACGTTTAAGGAACACTAGCGGAGTCGCTCGCTTTGCTCACTCATTTCGCGTCGTCTCGCTACGCTCGAGGAGATTTCTTGATGCAGCACTTATGATACTGAAAGACCTTCCACTACAAAACGATCAAGCAAATTATAAGAGTGTAGTATGCGATATCGGTTATCTCGAGAGAAGGTAAATATTATTTTTTTACGTCCAAAGAGGCAAGCAAAAAGATCAAACAATTTATCAGAAAAGCGCTGTTTCTGATGACAAACGCTGATTTTCGTTTGCTTTGCTCACTTGATCAGCGCAAACATTTCCTCAGCAACGTGACTGAATTAATGTAACCACCAAGAACCATACATCACTTGTAATTTGTGTTAGTTGTACACTTTATATGGGTTTTCTTGTTTTGCTTATTTTAAGAATATTGTACGTCCTGCTCAGTACAGATTTTTCCATGGGCGTCTTATCACTTCACTTTCTGATGATCCCTCACTTGGAGTAACATCTGCGGAACTTCAGATGTAATCTCCTACGAAGGTGAGAGATGAAATATTAATAGAGCAAGCAAATGGTCAGAGTGCAGTACGCGTTTTTCGTAAGGCTTCACAGCATAAACAAATGATAACCATAAATCATTCCAACAGTCTGGCCATACGAGAGCTGCGTGCGCGTAGATTCATGGTTCCAGTAATTACTTTGATTCCAAGAGCATCGCAAAATCATGTGCTGATTATTTCGATGCAAACTAATTGTAATTATTGCTCACAGTTCGTCCATCACATACATAAGCGCGCCAGCACTTCATCTATATCATTCAAAACATACGATTTGTTTGTTTGCACATTTATAAGTCTTCTTCTTCAGAGGTAATTCCCTATGAAGGTGAGAGATGACAGATTGAGACAGAGCAAACCGAGACACACATTGAAAAAGTTTAGTTTACGTGGAAATCGCTCACTTTGCTCGTTCAATCCACTCATCTACGTGCTTCAGAAACACGAATGATTCTCCACCGTTTTAAAACCAAATCTATTGTTTTGATTTTTCCATGCATCAGGTCAGTTAATACAAAACCGATTTTAAGATCTGTATGTGGTATGTTGCAAAATACGTTGTCCTTTTAGGTTATTTTTTTAGCTCATTCGGCCGCGTCTCGCTGGCTCCAGCTCGAGGAGGTTTTCATGAATAAACTATGACGTCATGAACAAACATGAAGAGGGTTAAAACTCTTTATTTTTCAGGGTTTTTCGCGTATTTGAGGGTGATAATATCAAGTTACAGCGATGAAAATAGGCCTCTACTGTGCGCAATTTAATTATCTTTCGTTTGGTCCTACTCCCATCTTTGTAGGTGCTTTGGTTCCGGAGGAGTAGAGGTACAAACACACAAACACACAAGCACATAAACAAACACACAAGCCATTACGTCCTCAATGATGTTGATCATCTAACGAACTCAACGAAGAAAGTAGAACACTGGAGGCAGACCGTTCAAATGTGTTGTATGTAGCTATCCTTGGAAAGTATTTTATCGTATTTGCTGGAGTGTAATTTTTGTTATTGGTAATTATGGTCCTTAAATAGTCTAAAAATGTATTTGAAGCGCGTGTCTAATGATTAACCAGAGCGGCTCAGACAAAACGCCCTACGTTGTTAATGCTGTGTGCTGACTTAGTTTGGGCAACACTCAATAGTCAGCTTCCCGCCAACCCTGACATTAGATTCCATTTTGGCAAGAAAAATCGTATGCAAAAATGCAATATGAAGGTGGTAGAGCGCTTGGTTTTAGGGTTCGTTTGCGCACGAGAATTTCAGAAAATTGGACAGGAGGAAGAGGAGGAGGAGGAGGCGGAGGCGAAGCGGCTAACAATGTCAAAATGTTACAATGCTGTAACATGTAACAATAGGGTAACAATAGGCGAGGCGCACAATATCGGATTATAGCTCATTCGAACAAGATGCAACGATGGTTGGGTGCCGGGAAACTAACATTGTCGTTGTTTGAGTTAGCTAGCTCGTTGTGGAGAACCAAAATTAAATGGTCTTGATTTTTCCTTAAATCTTCAAGTTTTAAACCGTAGCGTGCGAAGTCTTAAATTTTGAGGCCTTCAAAATTGGCCGGCCGACATGACTGAGTGACTTATTTAATTTTTTCAATGCGGGCTTCGGGAAGCCAGATGAATTGTTTCCGCGATTGTTGCTACGATACTGAAACAATCCAGAATCAACTACTAATCGAGATGACGCATGCTAAATCCAGAAATACGCTAGTGTGTTGCCATCAAATAATAATCATGGGACAAACCTTCGGCGGAACCTCAACATAAGTATCCATTTCTAATTATCCATTCCATTTTTTCGAAAACAAAAATCGCTGGACAGTGGACACATATAAAATGGAAGCGAAAAAAGACAACAAATTAACTGAGCAAAAAACGGCTTTGCCGTTTAGAAAAAAAAAACATTAGAGCTCGTATCCCCATACTCACAGCCCTGAGGTACACGAATAAAAATTGATTAGTGTTCACTCGAACGCAACGAACTATATTTGAACTCCAATTCGCAAAACGTAAACTCACAAACAGTGCACAAAATGGACGCCGTAAACAGCAAAACGCTACAAAATTGAAAGATAAAAATGCATACACAAAATGAACACAAATTATAGTTCAAAGTATAGTTCGCTGCGTTCGAGTTAACTCTAATACGTTTTTATTCGTGTACCTTCAGGGCTGTGAGTATGGGGATACGAGCTCTAATGTTTTTTTTTTTTTCTGAACGGCGAAGCCGTTTTTTGCTCAGTTAATTCCTTTAGGCTCTGGTAATAAACTCACATTCAAACAATCGCGTTGTCATACTATAGCGATTGTTTGACAACTCATGGCTGCACACAGTGGAAACAAACAATTTATATGTGAAGAGTCTTTAAACGTGGAGAGTGTGGCTAGGTACACGGACGTAAAGCCGTTGTTTTACAACACACGACTGTACACAGTAGAAACAGACTGATTTAACAGAGCTTTAGCAGCCATAGGCTATTTACACTTTGGAACATAACCTTTTAAATGTGAATAACGAGAAAGGCCTTTTCGAGCAAATCTAGTGTACACGATTAGCAAACCATTAGATTAGATTAGATAGCACGATTAGATAAGAACCATGAAGGGTATCGTATTTTGATCAATCGGTATCATTCCTGCAGTTGGGTCCTTTACACTTGGCAGATCTGTGACTTAACACCAGATGTAATTATGTCAATATTATCTAAATACATTATGACAATACAAATAAACACTTCTTAAGTGTCACCAAAAATTTATAGGGTTGGGAGGAGAATTTGTGACTGAGACCCATACTGAAACGCCTTGGATACCTTCACATTAGTTCAGTCTTAGTTTATAGAGGGCGCCACGTCTTTTATGTGGCAATTTCTACTCAGATTTTAACCTAAAATTAAACTAAACTAAACGAAACTAGCTTATATTTAATTATTATTTAGCCTAGCTTAGTTGTAATTTAGTTTACTTTATATTTGGGCTGAAAAATGAGCAAAAATTACCAGATAGAACACGTGGCGCCCTCTGAAAACTCGGACTGAACTAATGTGACGAATCTAACGTGTTTCAATAGGAACAAATTCTCCACCCAAACCCTATAAATTCTTGGTGTCACTGATCTTTAGAAATATAGTTCTCACAAACATAAGCTAGTTATCTAAATGTGTAGTGTACCTAGAATTTACCTAGAGTGTTGATCTATTGATATGAAGAAAGTACACAATTATAAATGGTTTACTTGTGTGGCAACCGGTATGCGTGATTGGAAAACTCACCCAGATTTTGTTTGTTTCTGGATTTTAGCTGATTTCCATGCGATACGAAATATTTTCGTTTGCTTGCTACAAGAGGTCTTGTTTGCAAGGTGTAATAAAACTTGCAAACATATAATTATTAAAAGGTTAAATACAAAATTAAAGAACAAATACAAACATCTTGACTGTGCAAGTCCTACATCCTTCATTTCCTGATAGGTCTTCACTGGCATCAAGAACCTTGCGAACCGGACAAGGTCACCCTATTTGTTCTGGACTACCCTACACGAACAACTTAAATTTGCGAAAAAGTATTAACTTTTTTACCCATAACACGGATCAGTTCCATTTTAACA
>JAHWFP010239877.1:9096-32829 GCA_023313725.1 Lithobius niger
ATAAATAAATAACTAAACTAGAAAATCGCATAGGCCAGAATCGCGGTGGTAACTACTGTTCTAGCTGCGGGACTGGACGGCTAACGTAGTGTACCGCGGCGTACGAGCTACTGCATCGAAGCGTCTGCATGACTGCACTGGCACAGATTATGAAAGGGACACGACCCGTAATTCATACCAATTTTTCTTAATATTCCTCATCAAGTATTTACCTCCCCTTAGTCAAGTTCAAATATGGCGGCTAGTACGGTAGATATTCTGTTGTTCCATCTATCTATGGGCTAAGTATCTGTTTATTTATCTATCATACATATGTTAAGATGCACGCTAGTATGTCACCTGCCAACATTCAACGATAACATTAACATCTGTCCTATCCACACACACACAAAAAAAGACTATGGTAACCACTAAACACTTGTGTTTTTTTTTATTTTATCCCCTTAACGTTTTCTTGTTTAAAAAAAGGTGTGAAAAAATAGTTGTCACAGTAAAAAGCAAGAAATCACAAGGTAAAGGGTGCCTTGTGATTTCTTCCTTATTTACTACTTGCATTATTATATAGTGTGGAGGCCAAAAACCAATGATGCTTTCCCTCCTTGTATGTATGTTTGTGACCTCTCTGTCACCACTAAGAAAGATTGAACGGCTGGAACCCGTAGCCAGAACCCACCCCGGTAGTGCGGTGGTTAAAGCGCCCGGCTAGTAAACGGGATGTCCTGGGTTCGAGTCTCAGTCGGGGCAGTTGTCTTTTCTTTTTTTAACAGATTTGTGTATTGTGTATCCTCACAAGGCCGGTCTTTAATGCAGACTGCTTGCTTCGTTGTCACAGTAGTTTACAACCGTAGTTCTGCTTTCTGTCGGTAGATGGCGTTGCTCCTTGAGCTGCATTCAACGTTTTCATGGTATGGCCTTACCAATCTGGTCGGCTCTGGTATGGCTAATATTAGGCTACGGCCCGAGATGCTTTATTTGTCAATGCGTGGGTGTTTGAACTGCATGCCAACGCATCTACCCTAGTAACCGCGCCCTTGATATTTCATCGCTGGATTCTCTATTTATTTATTACAATGGTTTTTAGCGTTAACCATTAACCCTTTAGGGTCGGAGGTCGAATATGATTTGTGGCTGTCGGCCTGTCGGGACTAAAAAAGCCCACACCTATTTCAAACAAGTTCCGCTGAGGATCTAATGGAGTGAAACTGCAGCTAAGAATACGGCCACGAACGAACATAATTTGTCTTAGTCATTCACTGCTCCTAAAGTGGTGACCTCTAATAGTCGTAGATCATGACCCATCGTCTGCACTTTCATTCACAACACAAAGTGCACGTGTACACAATGGAAAATACCCTGTGCATATACGTACAATGTGCATGGTTTCTTGGCAGGGACGACGCTAGAATCACTGTAGTGGGGAGGCGGCAGTGGAGCAGCAATTTTAGCCAGGGGGGCAAACCGAAAAGTGCTACTTTTGCGGTCCCCCCTCCAAAAAAAAAATAATAAAAGTAAAAATAACACCATTGCAATTCTTTTTCACGCCAAACGTTCTTAACTGTTTTTTTACACCATTTTTTTTTAATACTTATAAAACCAGCTGAAAAAAAAGATGATTTTACAACTCTCACGGTAAAACCTAGACTCTATTGATGTGACCTCAAGTTCTTCCTGTCGCTGTTGAAGAAACTAACGTAGTTTTCTTAATACGTAACCAGAATTTTCTTCGTTTATACGTCTGATTTTGATCTGATGGTGGGGGGGGGGGGCCGGGTCGTTGCTGCCTCTTGGATGCCCTACGCTTACTCTCTCACTGCATTCAACCTTCATATAAGTTGTTAAAAATAGAGGAAGAGAAACAAACTGTAGTAGAAGACATAAACAGACTGTAGTCCCCGGATGCTACGACGGTTGTTGACCTGAAAATAAAACTTCAGGTGGGCATTATGGTGGGAATTACAGGGTACCCACCAACCTGGAAAACCTGGAAAACTCGAGAGAATTTAAACTACCTTTGAAGATCAGGGAAAATTCATGGAATTCTCCGATTTTTCGCAAAAAAACCTGTTAAACTCAGGGGGGGGGGGGGAACAAAGTAATACAGGTAAGCCTAATTTGCAGGATGCAGTAAACCTAACTGCGTAAAAACCTTTGTGATAAGCAGGGTGCGTACACAAAAGAGGAAATCATTTTCAAGGCCTTTTCAAGACTTTTTAAGGCCAATGCTAAGCCAATTTCAAGGCCGATTTGCACACCAAATTGTTAAAAATTACCCTCTAAAATAAATTCATTCTTTTTGCTAGCCTATACTCTATAATTGAATAAACATCCATTTAAAAGTTATTTGTTTTGCCCCAATCGCGGGACAAGTTGCCTTTCCAATGCCGCACTTATACGTGAATACGAAGGAAGGCACGTCGTATCGTTAACAGAAGATAAGCATTAGGCTGACGAACTATTTTATTTATTTACTAGAGGAAGCCCGTGCTATGCAAGGGGCCGGTCATGAATTAAGTTTATGGACACATTTCCCGGGACATTTTTCCGGCACTCTTCCCGACGACTTGTCAGATTGATCGACCACTCATGCCTGCCTCCTGTTTGCATGCAGGTAGAATGGGAGAGTGCATTTACAATGCGGGCGCGACGAGGGGAGAAGTGATTGTTCGGCCCGACGACTTGTCAGATTGAACCTTTATTGAGTTGATCGACCACTCATGCCTGCCTCCTGTTTCCATGCAGGTAGAGTGGGAGAGTGCATTTTCAATGCGGGCGCGAGGAGGGGAGAAGTGGTTTTCCTTTTAGCCTTCCTTTTAGCCGGCCTCTAATATTATTATAAAGATTTATGAATTTAAGCATAAATTGACTGTGTTTCATCAAACATAGTACGCAAACAAATTCAAGGCTCTTACAAAAAAAGGCTAATTTTCAAGGCTTTTCAAGCCTTGAATTTTTTATTTTAAAATTTAAGGCTTTTCAAGGAATTCAGGCCGTGAACGAACCCTGGATAAGACACCACGTTAAAAATTTTATCCTTCTATTGTGTGCGCAGCGCATCTTGAGTCCTGCAGCTATTTTATGAGCGGCTATACGTCTTCCTGGAGGGAGTGGCTTTAATCAACGGCCGCCATTGTTTTTGTAACCATCTTGGATATCAACAAGGCACTCTGCTACCAAAAATATACAATCTATTATCTGTGTTCGTTTTGGGGCGAACTCAAGATAGGCCGCGGACACTATACTTCTGTATTGTCACCTACAAGTTCATTAAATAGGACTCATTACTCTTTTGACCTACGTGAACCCTTTAAACTGTAAAACTGGTGAAATGTGCAAAAAAAAAAATCCTTCCTAAAATGACGTAAATACCCTGGAGATTGACCTCAACTACTCTGGAAAATCTGGAAAACTCAGGGAAATTTATTTTAGTATTTTGGTGGGAACCTTGCATTACGAGTCCATTTCAATTGCATCTAAGCAAAAAAAAAACACGGTGGAAATTGACAACAATTTCCAGGTTTTGACATCCGTTATGAACTGATGGGCAGCGAACTTTTAAAAAACGAAATTCACATTATGAAGAATAGGCCATGAGACTGGCTTGCTTGCTGGTTGTGTAACGCTCCCAGGATGCCATGCGAGAAGTTGTGAAATACGTAGTGACGCATAGTGCACACTTCAAGTTGGGGGAGGGGCGGGGAGAGGGAGGTTTGGGTGCAAAGTACGGCGTAGATTTTAGAAAATGCGCAGGGGGATTGCTTGCGTGCAAACTAAATCCCACAGACGGTTATTGCGTCACGTTTGTTAGACCTGACGCAACAAAACGGTGGCCTTTCAGAACGTAAATTTTAAAACGTCATTAAATCGTAGGAACGCCAATTAGAACTCATCCCAAGTACGCTGCACAGACATCGCACTCAACCAAAATGACTGAAGATCACAAAGTTACGTCAGATTAGCTGTCCTATCCCTGAGTTTGCAGTAATTGGAAGGCTGGCAGGCCGCCATGATTGAGGCAAGCCGAACTACGAAGTGTAAGCTCCGTGAGTTGCGCGCTGCCGTTCATGTAAGCCGGTTACAAGATCGTTCATTCATGTTTCTACTGCTAAAAGTTGAGTTTTTGTTTCGATTCGAGTGCGGCGATTTGGGAGGATGGCAAGAAAAAGGTAGAAGAAGCAGGGACGTAAAGGTTTGGGTTAGGGGGACCAGCAGCTAGCTGCGGATGCAGAACCAGCTCTCGGCACAAGGGCAAGCCGCCTGTGACGCGATTGACGTCATCCATCGTGGTTATCGTCCTCCATCTTAGTTCCCCCAGGGGATTCCCCTACCTTCCCACCTGCTGGAATGAGAAACGCGCCTAATACAGTGGAAGCATTGCGAAGTTGCTATCAAGTTTAAATTTATACAGACGATTAAGAGGTTCAACACAGGCACCCAGCGTTTTATTACAGATTTTTTTAATGTATTTTAGTATTCGAATCAGGCGGAATGCTGTTGTTAGTTAATAAATCGATTGAACGTTGCGTGTTACTTGCCTGTGTAAAACGAAGCGAGGATTTCAATATGGCGGGCGCGAGCAACCATCCTTGCGCATGCGCTGATGGTCTTTGCCGCTTGGCATGTTGGGATACAACACGGCGCTGACCTAGTTAGGGCTGGAAGGAACGCGAGAGCTTGTAGTTTCTGGTCCCCCTAACCCAAACCTTTACGTCCCTGGAAGAAGCGGGCATGGAAGGGTTGGGGAATCGGGTGGTTGAGGCGTCGCTCTCATAAACGTTGGAGGGGCGGGGAGATGGAGGAAGTCATAATTGGGTAAGCAACGTAGTATTCAGAGATCTTTATTGTACTTGGTGAACACCAGAAAACAAAAAAAGAGCTAAGTAATTTTTGAAATGTTCTAGGGGTTTTTAGTACGTGTGACAGCTCCCCAAGTGCCAACACCACAGTTAAGGGACTTGCTTGAAAACATGGCGTGGTACTTATCAAGGGGTTGCGGGAATTCCAAATTAACCTAAATTGGTGGAATATAGCTAGTAGTCGTGGTTCAGTTTTGGTTATGCTTTAATTGTAAAACATGAGCGATAGTATGCTCTGGCTCGCCTGACATTTAAGGGCGACACTAACTCTGGCTTAGGACCTAAAATGGAATACCACCAACGGCGTGAGGCTTACTTGGGACGAGATGGATTGGTAAATTTCGGGTTAATTCAAGTTTTCACAGCATGGCAAAATAGCTACAGGGTTGCAGTGCTAAACTTGCAACAGGGTTGGTCCGGTTTTGTGTTAAGTTTGGGGAAACGGGACAAAAAGAGAAAATTTCTAATTAAAATGGCCAAAATTACCTTTCGATGCGGGGAGTTGGAGAGCTGGTGGCGGAATGAATTTAAGGTTAATACCTAATTGTTGGGAGCCCCCAGCAGAAAACCAAGAAACTCACAGCCATACATTGTTACAACAATTAATGTAATAGCATCATGCCAACTAACAATGAATATTAATTATTTTGAAGTGACAATGGGTTATTACAATTTGACGTCATGTGGATCTTGAGCTTGGCCGATTTCACAAATGACGTCATCGGCGTAACCTTGCTGGGGTGGTACAATTTCAACGTTGAAATCCGAAATTAAACTCGCAACAATGTAGAGCGGGCCGGGGTGGGGGAGGGGTGGGAGGAGGCGATAGTAAGTCAAGAGCAACAAAAAAGAGCCGTGTTATTTAAGTGTTATGTTATTCGTTCTGTAGCCTTACATTCGTCCATCCAGCAAAAGCAGTAAATTCGGGATATCCTACAGGGGACGAGAGTTAACACTTTTTTTTATATTTAAAAAATTCAATGAATATATTAAATACCAATTAGCAATAAGCAAAACGTGGCCGTGGTGCAGTCATGCGTTAATTTAGC
This sequence comes from Lithobius niger, assembly GCA_023313725.1. NCBI lineage: Eukaryota > Metazoa > Arthropoda > Chilopoda > Lithobiomorpha > Lithobiidae > Lithobius > Lithobius niger. The sequence goes on from JAHWFP010239877.1 coordinate 14,999, forward strand.
AGAGGCGGCCGTTTTCAACACTTTTTTTCTTTAACATTTCTCTTTTTTCGTTTTCGCTAATCGCGCTTCCCATCTTACCCCTCCCTCTCGCAAATCACAAAACCCGATAAACGAAAAAAGGATTGCGGCACAAACAGATAAATAACGGAAAGAAAAGAAGAAAAAAATAAAAGAAATCTGCATACAAATTTCAATACCGCAAGCACACAGCTCTCGCTAAACAGCGAAACGGCAAAACGAAAGAGTAAAAATTGTGGGTCAAGGCATTCGTTGCGTCAGATGGGTTTTCGGCCGCCTAAAAATCGAAGGTAAGGAGCGAATAAATCAAATCTCCGTCTCAATAGGCAGATTAACCCAGAAATCGTGAGGAAATTCGTACACTCGGTTGAACCGAAAGGGTTAAGAAAATAATAGCGACCTTGATCGGAATGAATATTGCTCGGCGCCGAAGAGGAAAATGAAGGAAGGAAAACTACAATCCAGCATGTTTTTTTTTAATGCCCGGCAGCTCAGCCATCTCCTCGGCCCCACCTACCCTTTTCTTGGGCTTTTAAGAAGTAATAAAAACGGAACAATTATTTATTCTCGTATAACAATCGGCAATAGGCGAGCAAGAAATAGGCTGTTGGAAAAAAAAATGTCCTCGACGCCTCGACTTGTACATATAAGTCATTTGGTCCACTGAGTTAGTTCCATGTAATAAACATGTAGATCAACAAATAAACTGAAATGTTAGTTATGGGGATTCGATCTTGTTTCTTCATGGGTTGGATTCCGGGAATGTATTAAACCAGGAGCATCCGTTGGAATGAGGGATAACCAACTCTGTTTCAAGGGTATCTCAAAATTCTGGTAACATCCCAATAATTTTTTCCCCAGTTGGTGTAGAAAAATTAGAAATTAGACTTTGGGAACAGTCATTGACAAAGAGTACACACGTGTTGATGGAATGCAAATCCCTGGGGCACACCTGGGAGGGGGCGTCGGACGAAAGACTAACTGGAAAATCGTGTAATGGGGTAATTGTCTAATATCTGCGTAAATAAAAAATCTGGAAAATCACCGAAACGGAATAACGTATAATGGATAAGCGTACTGGACAATAATAGCTGATAAAGTTAACGTCTAACTGGACAATAATACAGCTGCAGTTTCCGATGTTATACGTATAGCCGCGGCGAGAGCGGCAACTCGAGCGAGGCAGGAACATTAGCCGATTTTCCATTATACGAATTTCGTGTTAGACGATTATCCGTTATGCTGTGATACCGTATAAGTTCTTCCAATGGGGCGAGGGTAATCGTCTAACTGGAAAATCGCACAATTGGAAGACCGTATACAGTCTAGCAGTATAACGGAAAATCGTCTTACACGAAATTCGTATGATGGAAAATCGTCGAATGTCCCTGCCTCGCTCTCGCTGCCACGCGCGCTGCGTCTATACACATAACATCAGAAAGAGCAGCTATATTATTGTCCAGTTAGACGATTATCTATTATACGATTATCCAATAATATCCATTATACGATATTCCTTGTAGATGATTATCCATTATGGGATATTCCGTTTAGATGATTTCCCAGATTTTTTATTTAGGCAGATATTAGACAGTTATCCCATTAGACGAGTTTCCAGTTAGATTTTCGTCCGACAGCCCGGGACATCTTTAAAATGTCCAGTATGAAGGCGGACAGTGTTATATTCAACATGAGGTGCAACTTGAGGGTGCAACTGCTCCTCCACTTCGAAATATCAAGGGGGTTAAAGCAGGATCTTTCTGTACACAGTAAAAATTCCAATTTATTTCAGTAGACCTGTTGTTACTTATTTACCCACATCAAAAAACTATTCCTTCTACATTCTCCTCTGGTTTCCAGTCCTTTTTATTCTGCTTGAAAATATTTTTTAAGATTAATAGTTTTTGTAAGACAACAAATTAATAAAAAAAATTTTTTTTAATGTAGTACAGGTATTGAATTCACGGAACGAAGAATGGGCGTAAAATGATCACTTTCCCCACTCCCTTAAAATAATTCTCGGCCCGACCTTGGTTACCTCGTTCGAAACTGAGAACTAAAAATGAAGAGAACAAACATCTCTGCAGATCGTTTAGTGATCGGAGTTCGCAAACCTAAGTTGCGACGTAAATGTTGTGTTCTCTGTTATGTATGCTCATGAGTGTTGGCACCTTCCGCCGTCCTATTCTCTGCTAAGGCCGCTAAAAATTAATTCAGTGGTTCTCATGAGTGGTATTTAAAAAATTGATGTGAGCGGGCGGTGTTTTTTGACGTTTTATTCGTGATTTTTCAGATGCAGGCGACGGCTTTTTTTTTTTACCAAACAAAACGAAATCAATAGCTTACATTTTGTTATGGAGTATAAATTTGTTTTATGCCAGGATCAGCGTGCAATAGTTGCACATTTGGTAAAAGTAATTCTTTAGATGCAAGTTTTTAGTTGTGACATGCATCTAAACGATCCTTAGATTTGTTTCTAGGCGATCATGTGAATGGAGCAAAGAGCTCATTGTGGCCATCGGCTCCAGGTAATGTTTGGTGAAAGTGCTGATGCGTGATTAGTACCCTTTTTTTTTAGACACTGTCATAAAAAAAACTTTTCATGCGCTACGAAAAAAAAACCTATGCGTGCGCTCCTACGAACCACTTAATTAATTTTTAGTGTGGCCTAATACACGAAAACAGGCCCCATAATTTACATTCATCAACATGTGCATTCATTTTGTCAACGACGATTCCCGAAGTCTCAATTTACTCCACCAACTGCACAAAAAAAGATATTGGGGTGCAGGGGCGGATATAACGTGGCCCCCCCCCCCCCCCAGGCCTTCGACCTAAAAGAGCTATGGGACTTCATGGGGCCTTTTTGTCGTCATTACCGGGGGCATTAGTAGTAAAGATAAGGCAGAATAATGTAGAAGACAGCACAGACGGCAGTTTGAAACAGCCCAAACAAAAGTCCCAAGAATTTTCGGTAAGAAATGGAGCCGTCACCTCCCCCTCCCCCAAGACTGCTTCCTTACACTGTTGGGGTGGGGTCACAATATTGAGAGACAACCTGTATACTATAACGTATGACGGCTCACGTGATTAAGGTAGGTTTTAGATCATCGCTCAACAATGATCTTCCAATGATTGTCTAGATCTAGAAAATGGGGTTGTTTAGCTCATGGCGACTGTCGCTAGAGTCGCGCGGAGCAAAACAGCCCCATTCGAAAACAAAGAAGTAGTGCTCTAAAAATCGTCGCACGATCATCGTTGAGCGATAAACGCATCGAGCAAAATCGACCTTTATGTCGATGCATTAAATAAATTGGAAATTAGCCAATAGCGAAAATCATACACTCGAAATAAGGTAGTTCAGTAAGCCACCTTTATGCACTTACGTTTCGTCGGAGTGGCATGACCCGGATTCGAACCGGCTACCCAGTTCGCCCCCAGATCACTTGCATAGCGCCTTAATCGCTATGGCCACATCCTCCACTGGCATAAAGATAACTCACTGAACCCGTCATTAAGGTCATAACCGTGACCAGGGCTCCATTCGACCGAAATTCACTCGGCCATAGACAATGGACAAGGGACCCTTCACAAAGCTTGCAGTGCGAGTTGGGACTTAGTTTTTGCTCCATCTTGTAGCTGTTGCCATTTGGTTACTGCGGGCATGAAAGGGCTAACGTTATTATGTACTACATAACCGTTGCAATGATTTTAGTTTTATTTACGTGTCTTAACGGTCAAGTAAAGCAGTAAGGTTTCGTGTGGACTAAACCCTACAGCACATTGTGGTCTCTGAAACCTTACATGAAGGGTTATTGGTGTTCCTTTCCTGTTTTGAATTCGGTTCAGTTAACCTCGCCTTAACATTAAATTCGAGTTCGGTTTTGTTTTCTAATTTCATACGGCGTCTCGCCGATATATTAACGGTTAATTACTATGGCAACGCGTAATCCTGTACATAAGTGAAAGCTAAAGTGGCTCTACTGGCTATGACTGTACTAAAAAACGGGAACGTGAGCACAGGGAGGTGGGAGGGGGTTGGCCTTAAGGCGAAAATGCCCTTTTCGAAAGGTCACTAAATGCGATAAAACAGTTTCTCATTTTCATACAGTGCGAAAAGAATGCGCAGCACGCTGTGATACGCTCTTCGTCCGTGCCCTCGGTATGATTTTGTACGCCGCGCTTGATAACTCGATATTAATTTCTTTTTTTATGTTTATTTATTAACGAGTCTGTGGTTGATATCGTCACGTGGTTAGGTTCAAGGTGCAAAGCCATTATTCAAAATAACGGCATAAAAATCGAAGGTGAAATTAAATAAATCAAATCTCCGCCTCAATAGACAGATTAACTAAGAAATCGTGAAGAAATTCGTTCACTCGGGTGAACCGAAAGGGGTATAGAAGAATAAAGGCGACCTTGATTGGATGTGAATAGGAAAAGCTGCAAAACAAGGAAAACTACAAAGTCAGAAATCGTGTCGTAAATTTTCTTCCGATTCCTGCCGAAAGGGAAATTATTTATTTTCATAACCACATGCGATGCAAATCTGATATGAAAATACGTGAACGCAAAAAAAAAAACCCTGCATTCCAGGGTTTTTGCGGGCTGGCGTGTTCGTTTTATTGACGTGCGGTGCGAAGTGGAGCAGAGAAGCTTATCATCCTCTCTTCTGTTTCTCTGTCTGTCTGTCTCGCATTCTGTCGCTACGATAGCTTTTGAACAAGTATCCGATGAATTTCAAATTTTACAGATAAATTTTCCAAATAGAATTTATGCGGAAAAAATGAAACTTTGTGAATTTATGGAGTTCGTGTTTAAGTGGATTTTGTGGATTTGTGGACTTACGTTCGTATTTAAGTGGATTTTGTGGATTTCTTCCCGGGCATAATTTTGACTTCGGTGGGCAGTCCCATAAGTGGAGTAAACACAAGAAAACTAGGATTACAGACCCCCCCCCCCTCCACTCCAAGCCCTCTTTTTTTTACCACCTACATGCGAATCCACACACATTTTTGGTTTGAGATGCCTTATGAACATAAACCACCTTCAGTTTTCAGTTTAGTTTTCTGTACAGCCGTACCGGCTGAGAAGACTATTGCAACGACTTTGTCCGTCCGTCCGTCGCTTTTTTCAACTTCGCAACGGTACCAGAAATTGACGACCACTGTTTACAACGTTAGATTCAGTGTGAGAAGTTAGTTAAAGAACATTGCAAATTAAAACATCGTTACTTCCTTATAGCTAATAGACTTCTTCGACGTAACTAAATTAAATAATAACGTTTGATCGTCGAACTAAAATCCTAAGATAACACGCAATAAAAACAAATGGATTTTAGCTTCTTTTAAATTGCATGAATGAATGGTCTTACCGTCGAACCAAATTCTCCATTAGGTCTATCTGCTACACGAAATTAAAACTGGATTTAAAAAAATTAGGCCTAAAAAACGAAAATTAGGCCTAAAATCATGTTACCACGGCAACGCTATGTTGCTACGAGTCGCTGTTGGTTTCGTCAACAGTGCCTCTCTCGTCACTTCCGTACTACCACTGATCTATATACGCTACGTTGTGAGTTACGTTGTAACACTGTAACTGTGTGCCCGAAGGCACACCGTGTTGCAAAAATGAATATGCTTACTATACACTCCAAATCTCCGTTAGCTGGTACTTACGAAATTAAAACTGCTGGTTAAAATTAGGCCTAAAAGCTGACAGTTACGCCTAAAATGTAAAATAGGTCTAAATGCTAACACATTTTTAACCGGCAATTGTGATGGTTACTGCTTTTAGATTAGCATGATAGAGATAGCTGTTGCAGTGCGTGATAAAGGTGTGCGCCTCGACATTGGATGTGGAAGAACTGAACAGAAGACCTGTGCGACTGGTCAGTCGCTGTAGCCGCTTGTTTTACTTGATTTTCCTTTGCAAGCCAATTTGGATGAAATGGATGCTATTCCTGTAGTACCACTCATAAACCTTGAAATTATTCGTTCTTTTGCACGGTAAAAAAAAACACCTGACAAATAATCGAACTAACGTCCTTTTCAACTCCTAAGGTTATCTCAGGTCGGTGACGGACAATTTTGCTAGGAAATGTCTTTATTTTAAAGTTCTTGTTTTATAGTTTACAGTGAAATTACCTTTATCTTCTTCCCCCCACCTTAGATCGTTTCTACCGTTTGGTAAAAAAAAATTAACGGTTTCCAGGGGCAACTAAGGCTCACGGAAAAGGTTACCAAGTTTCAGCCAATCAAAGTAGTGATATAAGAACAAAAATGGCTGCCACTAAGTTGCTACATGATTAGTTGCCAAGCTAATCCCACCGACCATTACTTCAGACGTTAAATGAAAAACGTGACCATTGCTAAAATCTAAACAGGGCAGGTGTCGGGTCCTCATCGGGGAAAGGGGCGGAGCAAATCAAAGCGGAATCGAAACCTGGCCTCAAACTTCGTCAATCGTAACTACCTACAATAAAAATCGTAGACTTCAATCACGAACAATGTTGCCAACATATTTCCGGGAAGGATAGGGGTGGGTAGTACAAGGCTCATTTGTTGTTAACATTCAACCTTTTAACCCTCCCTTACAAGGAGATATCTTCGCACTGATCAGACAAAAAACTATAAATCTAGCTTCGAACGAATCAGCTAGTCCGTTTCATTAACAGTCCGCTCCCTTCCTTGAATCTCCCCTCATTAGCATTGAATCGAAAGGCTTCTTCACTTTCACGGCGTGAGTGGGTACCACGTCTGTTGGTCTGTGTTTGTCCATAAGTTTGCCTGTGTCAATGGCCTATTTAGCTCTTTCCTTTTGTCTTAGACTCGAGAAATTACGACGGCGTATAATCACCTGCGACCTTTTGGGCTTGGTGGGCGAAAAAGAGCGTTCCTGTTGGGGCCACATTAAGCCCACGCAAAAACTGCATATGTAAATCAGTTTTTAGCGAATCGGCAAGGCTCGTTGCGTTGACGTCGACGTACACCATGTTTTGTACTTGTGTAGTTGTTACCTTTTAACCCGCAACCGTTATTCGAAATTAGGCTTTCTTCCTCAGATTTTATCGCATTTTACTTTGGTCCAGAATTAAAGGCGCATATTCACCAAATGATAGGCTGCAGCATCTAACACCGTTTACCGTTATTTCGTTCAATGCGGCACTTGATTTCAACAGGCGAAGGAATACGCAAGGAAATTTCTTTTTACACAACAAACTAGTCACGTGCCTAAAGTTGGGAAGCGGCAGTGTACCGAAATTATTTTTCGTGAGCAACGGCGTGCGGAATCTTAGGAAAATCATCAGCGGCGATAACTGTTGATTCTAACGTAAATTCCACATTGCCAATTGTAGCATAATACACTCGAATACAATTTTTACGTTCGGAGTAGTCCCATGCACTTACGTTTCATAATAAATATTGACTAGTTTGTTAGTCCAGGTGGTCCAGAATTGTGTCCGTTCGTGGTCCAGAGTTATATGTAGATTCGTCGGATCGACAACGACAGCCATGTTGATATTAGAGATAACAAATACATGACGCAACAAAGAACACAACTGACGTCAGAGTCGGCGCATGCGCAGTCCAATTTATTTAGGAAAAGCGGTCTTGGAAAAGCCCCCTACATTAAAGGCCGTTTCGTATCAGACCAAAAAAGGCAACTAAAATCAACAATTGACATAGAAGCAAGTTTGCAAGGTGCTGCCATTTCTACACCAAGCGGTGAAATTTCAAATTAACCGACGAGGGTGCCAAATTCTGCCAACCGATGACGCCACTTGGCAAACTTGTCGCGTAGGTATTTGTTTCGCCTTCTAGCGGACCATTGTGGAAGGTAAAGATGATACGGCTTTTACTGTAGGTGGCTGTGTCTTGGGTGATGCGGAGTCATACCATGCCGACTTCGCTTGCTAGCGTATACGAGCTCACTTGATTAGGTAAATCAAGCTCCAAAACGCGCCCGACTTTATACTCAATAATTAAAGAGGCAAGTGGCTTGTTTGTTGTGTAAAAAGAATTTATCTGTGTGTTCCTTCGCCTGTTGAAAGAAAGGGCTAGACAGAACTGGATATCGGCAAAATGGCTATAGATGCTGCAGCTTGTCATTTGGTGGCAATCCCCCTTTAAAATTTATATTTACATAAGCTATTTAATTCTGTCGATTTTCCGCAATTCCGATTTAGTGTAAGGTAACGAAAAAATAAATGGTTGAGACCCATTGTTGTGTTTACATTCACAGAGCTTCCTTTTTGCATACTATACAGTGTGTGTTTTACATGCAGTGAATAACGAAATAAGATTATTTTAAACTGAAAATTAAAGACGGAAAGCCAAAGGCTCAACTAGAGTTAACTAAATACAGATGCAAACCCATTTACGCTGCCTTTTGGACTTACATGTCAGACTGCCTGAGTGGGGAATTGAACCCACGACCTTTGACACTAAAGGCCGAGGTCCTACCGCTGAGGCATACTGATACGGCCCCAAACGAAAAAAGCAGTAGTATCTCGACCTTTGGTTTCAAAGGTCGTGGGTTCAATTCCCTGCTCAGGCAGTCTAACATATAAGTCCAAAAGGCAACGTAAATAGGTTTGCATCTGTATTTATATTTAAAAAAAAACACTGAAAAATGGTAAATTGTCGAGCGGAAACTCACTCATTTCTTGAAATTACCTAACCATCATCACACAGACAATTCTCTACCATTTCGTAAACGTCGCCGTTTTGCGTTTCATGTGGAAAACGGAACGGATCTTTAGTATAGTCACAGCCATTGAAAATTGGACGCTTCTGTATAAATTTAATTCATAAAATTACACAGCAGTGAAGCCAACATTTCCATTTATCAAACTTTACTGGCCGTGAATATAATTCGAGACATATTGTACACACACAAAAAAATAGACTTTACGAAACGTCAGTTTTTAGTGACGTGCAGTTATACTGGTTGAATTTGCGTTTTATACCACGAGTCAGTGATGCAGTGACCACAAAATGGCAACGGGTAGTTCCGCAGATCAAGTGTTATATCAACACTACAGGAGTTTGTGATGGATGATACAATGCGTTTTAGACTAACTTTGTATTGTCTGTTGACTTTTTTATTTTTTTGTGTATGATGACAACCGAGCCCCTTTAATGTTTTAATTGTCTTTCACGAATAGGAATTTTTTTTATTTTCCAAAAAAAAGTTAGAACTCCTTCCAAGAAAAAAAAACATGACTTTGTTAAAGAACCAATGTCTTTTTGAAGCCCCTTAACAGAAATTTATTAATTTTAACACCATAATAAATCAGTTTGCATTATGCAATAATTCTTGTTCTCTCATCTCACGTTTCCAGTTGATATGAACTCATTAATCACCCCGTATTTATTCCCATCAAGAAACATTTACATGCAAACTAGTCTTTGTAACCAGATGGGTGAAATCCCAGAGTAGTTAATTAATTCTTAGCCATTCTCGTGAAGTAGTTCTCCTTCGTTCGATTTCAGAAAAAAAAGATCTCGTGGTAATATAGGTGGGCATAGAGAGAAAAAAAAAGTAATCACCCTTGAATGCCATTATATTTCTTTGTTATCATCAAGCAGATAACCATGATTTACTAATGAACGTAACACTAACACTTAAACAGAGACAAGGATCTGTTCCCAAGCTTGCGTGTCTGCGTCTTCGCTATTAAATTGCCCTTCCCAACAAGTCGTTCTGCATCCAAAGTTAGTCACAATGTGCGTTCATGACAAACCTCTTCGGTGTAAACTTTGTGTAATCATATTAAAGGGACACTCTGCCTGCTTTATAAAATTCCGCCTGCCTTATAAACAGCTACGCGCAGATAGCCATCCGCGCATTTACCAGAGCCAAGGTCGGCTGGGGTGGTAGCTGCTGTCTCGGTTGGCTTTGGGAATAGTACACGAAACAGCATTAAGGGAAATATTGTGTCGTCACAAACCGGAATGATTTGTATTTTAACATCACAATTTATCATTTTCTAGGCTATTGTCTTATAATTTTGTTTCGGCGATCTATTGGGATAATTAATTTTAATTTTTACCGCATTAGTCTTTTAGATTTTTAATTTCATGGTAATTATTAGAAAATTAGTATATGCACACACACAGATGAAACGTCAGGATTATTGTAAGCGCGCAAAGCATCATATATGTGTAGGATACAGTAAATAAAGTTAACAATTATTCAACAGAAAATCTCCTATAGACGCCACATTTTAAAATGGATTTTTACCAAGGGATTGACTAACGGTAAGGAAATAGACCTTTGGGGACGTACTTGATGTGGTGGAACGAGAAAAATGGCGCTGGGAGGTATATCCCTTTAAAAGTGTAAATCGACAGATAATCGATCAACTTGGCTAATAGGATTGACCTTGGCGGCCTTTCCTTGGTTGAATGATATCACTACCTTCAAAGGCCGATCGTTTTTGGAAACTTGGCGAGTTTTTCTACCAGTTTTGGTTTTGGGTGGATTAAACTTTACTAACGTATTTTCGTTTACGTCAGCAGACGAATAGGGTGAATCCTTACCAACAACAAGCATGGTTTTATTTCAACTGACGGTAGAACGGTTGGTTTAGTTAAAGGTATATTTTCTCAATCTTCCACTTCAAGAACGGCCCCCAAGTTCTATTTACTTGCCGTTAGTCAATCCCTAGCTAAAAATCCGTTTTAAAATCTGGCGTCTACCAGATTTTCTGTTGAATATTGGGAACTATATTTATTAGCATCCTGCGATTAAATTATCCTTTGCGCGCTGACAATAACCTTGACGATTCAACTGTGTGTGTGCAGTACTGATTTTTAATCATTTTCTAATAATTACCACGAGGTTAAAAATCTAAAAGACTAATGTGGTAAAAATTTAAATTATTTATGCCAATAAAATATTACGATAGAAACCAAAAAAAGTATAAAGTGTGATTTTAAAATACGCAAAACAGTCCGGTTTGTGACGACACAATTAATACGTTCGTGCAAGTTTGTCTATTAGGCGCAAGGCCAACTGAGACAGTAGCTGCTTTCCTCGCTGCGATGACCTTGGCGATGGTAACATGCGCAGATGACGATCTACGGGTGGCCGTTATAAGGCAGATGGAATGTTGTAAGGCAGGCGGAATGTACCTTTAACGATTTCCTGGTTTTTAAAAGGGACAGTTTCCCCGAAACGTTTGGAAAACGAGAAAATCTTTTATATCGAACTGGTTAACAGCTACAGTAGACTCACGACATAACGAACCTTCGTATAAGGAATTTCTCCGTGTAATCTAACCTTTTTCATAATTTGGTTGGCCATCTTCTGTTCGTGTGATGAAAAGCCTTTGTGTAAAGAACCTCTGCGTAAGGGGCAACCCCATACTAAAACCCTGTTTTCAGTGTTGTAAAGGTTTTTTCACACACAAAAATAAACTATCCAGAAAAGGAACCAATTCACAAAACATTGTAGTGACCAATATCTAGACACGTGTGTCGCCGCCAAGTAGACGTTTTATTGTTGTTGGAGCTTAATTGTTAGAGCGTAATTGTTAGAGCTTTAATGCTTTAATGCTTTATTCGAGTTAAAATGGCCTTGAAGCCGTACACTCGGTCAAGGAGACTTAAACATTACTTAAATCTAACATGACATGACACACCCAGTACACCAGTACACCCACTATTCCACAGGTTCACACTAAAGTCGCACATGCCCTTTACGACTCTACCCATTGGGTAGAGGAGCGGCTAAGAAGCTGAGGCTCCAACTGAGGAGAAGCGCCCCGTGGCCCTACAGAACGCGAGGACCCTGTACAAAGAATGCTGACGCACCCCAGAATGCGGGGGGGGACACCCAAGACCCGGCGCAAACTATCCTCTGTTCTCCCTAGAAAAAAGCAACGCGCGTAATTGTTAGAGTGTAATTGTTGTCAGATGGCGGCTCACTAGCTGACTGTGTCTTTTAACTGAAACCAACTTATACGTGATTTCATCATACTGGTGTAAATTCCCCATACGGTAGAAATCTTTGCAAATCGTTTGAATCAGGTGTCTTAGGTCCAGTAACAAAGAAAACGTCAACACGAAAATGTGGGAACGTGTCCTTCATGGAGAAAAAGTGTCCTCAATAACGTTGATTTGTGTTACTGGTGACTAGTAACTAGTCCGCAGCTCCCATGTTAATTCTCATAGGGTACAGCTACACGTCTACAGCTGATTAGGGAAAGTTGCCAGATCTATATTTCAGCAGACAGGTAAAGCGTCATAAGGGGAAGTGCCTTTTTTCTAAATTGGGGGTTGCAGCTAGAAGCACGTGGTCCTGACGTGGCTCGTAAGTGGAAAATTATTGTTGTAACCATTATTTGTATTGCCATCCAACAGTAGATTACATCATGCTTAAGTGTTACACGCTTTTCGTTTCAGTACCTAATTGTCAGAATTCATTGTTGTTGCAAATAGGTGGTTCACTAAGAGACGGAGTATCTTTTATTGCAAAGGTTTGGTCGTTTTTTCCCCCACCAAATCCAAATCGTTTTTTTTTTTACGGTACGCGAATTCAAAATGAATTATCTGCCCCACGACCCGAATAAATTTCCCATTACATGGTTCAATAAGACACAGGGTATCTTTTATTCCATAGGAATTGATTAGGTCCTTGCAATTACTATACTGTTGCGCTTGTTATTAATTTATTTGGAATGACAATAGCAAATGTGAAAATTATGAATGAGAACATTCATACAATAAAATACCTCCAGACGAAAAAAGTAGGGGTGACAATTACACCGTGGGATTTTTTTGTACATTCACAGGCCTATGAAAGTCGTGATATCCACCCAAAACCAAAACTGGTAAGAGAAGCCGCCAAGTTTACAAAAAGGGTCGGCCTTTCAAAGTAGTGATATCATTCAACCAGGGAAAGGCCGTCAAGGTTAATCCTATTAGCCAAGTTAATCGCACCGAATAATACTTTGGACATTAAATGAAAACTTGAAGATTGCTACCGCTAGTAGCAATCTTCTAGTTTTCATTTAACCTTCGAACTATTAGTATAGGTGCGATTAACTTGGCTAATAGGATTAACCTTGGTGGCTTCTCTTACCAGTTTTGGGTGGATATCAATTAACTACGACGAAAAGACAAACTTGAACCACACCCGAAAATTGAAACCTTTTTTTTTTTTTACTGTACAATGAAAAACTACACGTTATGCATATATTGTTCTCACTGTGCAAACAAACTGTAGCTGCAAAGTTCGATTTTATTCGTCAGGTTTTTACACGTTGTATAAGGAACTTTGAAATCACTTCACTCAAGAGTTCGGAAAAAGGAACCTTCCGTATTAAGAATTCTCTGTATAAAAAACAATGTTTTGGCGTATTAGTTCGTTTTAAAAACAGCCTGTATGAAAACGTCGCTTTCTGTAGTACAGCACTTCCATTATGGACGGCGCTATTTATTTCGAAGGGTAAAAAAAAATTAAAGAAAAAAGGTTTTTGTTAATAATTTTCTTTAGGTACGCCGTGCACACACATGGGGGCAGAGGGGGCGTAGGCCCCTGCTCTCATGGCTAAGTCCTTCTTTCTGAAAAAAAAATAGCCGACGTTTGCCGAAGCGGTGGTGTAGAAAGGGGAAAAAAAAGGGCCAATAATGGCTAAGAAAGTGTTGCAAAGAGGGGAAGAAAACGTTAAAAATCGCAAAAAGGGGGACAATGAGGGGTAAAAAGAAGTGAAAACACCACCCAAAAAAACCCTCTCGTAGGCCTGTACACATCCCTAGTTTTCTACCATTTGCGTTTGTAATGCGATGTTTGATACTCAGTTTCCCATAAGTGGGAAAAAAACAAACGGAGTTGCAGGATTTTTATCCCAACAATTCAAGTTGATTTTTCTTTTCGGAAAACTTAACTGCCATGAGAATCCGTCAGTTTTAATTCAGCTAGGCTGGGTTGGGTTGGGTTTGGGTTCGATATGAATTGGAGCCCGGATTACATGGTCCTCGGCCTCGGAATCACAGCCGGACGTAGGTTGTTGGTGTTGTTTTAGGGAGCACGAATCCAAACTGGGTTATATGCCGCACGACGGTCAGAGAGACAATTCAGCTAGGAGGAGGGGAGGGAAACTCAGTAATGTGCCAGCCACAAAATAACACCACACTAAGAAACAACGATAAGGCAATCCAAAATAACCAACAAGAGAGTAGACCCGCAATTTTGCTTAGGATAAGTCACGCTATCAGAATATATAACAGTTAACATATCAGTTAACATCTGAGAAGGAAGGAATTCGTCTTAGGCTATTGCGGGTAAAGGTTTCATTCAAGGCCGAATTTGGCCGCACACGGCCGACTGTATGGGACAGTTTGCTTACTTTGAGTATATTCGACTATAAATTCAACAATTTTCCTACCGTCTGGTTCTTCCCCCCCCCCCCCCCCCCCGTTCTCACTCCTCCCCCCCTTTTTCCATCTGAACTTGTAAACTACTCTTATTCCAACACGGCATCGATTTTGGCTTTTCTGTCTACTAGATCGAAAACATTCAACAATCAAGAGTTCAAAAGCCATTGGGAATTATTAACTAGTTATTCTTTATGTTACTGTCAGGGACAAAAATACGACTATAGCCAAACATAAACAAACTATGACCAGGTATGAACCAAAATTAACGTTATTTGCTTTCTCCGGGGACAGGAAAAAAAAACTGGGAAAAAAATCCCTGGGAAAAAAGATCCCACGGAAAAAAAATCTACCGGATAATTCATCACCGGAATAAAAATCCCCGGAAAATAAATTCCCGAAACTTTTAGCTCAACCTATTAAAGCAACAACCCGCCTGCCTTATAACTTTCCGCCTGACATATAACAGCCACGAGCCGATCGCATCCGCGAACGATAAGTGGTCGGCTGCTGATATTGTAAGCTACTGATATTGTTTGGTTTGGTAAAAAAAAAAAGTCATCGTCCGCATCTGAAAAATCACGAATAAAAAGTAACAAAAACACCGCCCGCTCTCGTCAATTTTTTTTAGTACCACTCCTGAGAACCACTTAATTAATTTTAGCGGACGAAAGGGACACTTCGTGTCTTTAAAAATTACTCAGTTAACAAAGCCTTAATTAATGATGTTTGCTGCATGCCTTTTCCCCCTATTTTTAATTACCGGTATTTTTTTTTTGGTTTGTTACCATGCACATTTTGTTTCTATTGCTATTTTTAATGTAAATGATTCCTTTACTTACGGATGCCTTGTTTTTTTCATTCTGTGTTTGTTTTCGATATTTTTTCTAGCAGCCCCCACTTAATTTCTATTCTATTCACTTATAAATCAAGGTTTCTAGTCAGTTTGCATTTTTGGACAATTTTTTTTTACAATCTGCTGTATTTACGCCTGTATCATTCATATACGTAATCCTCGTAGCTCTTAAACGACTTTTGTCTGAAAGTGATGGACGTCTGTAAACCTTGTTACGGAAACAAGGCATAGAAAGCCCTAAACTGTCTATCCTAGCCTGCGTATTCTCATTATTTTTTAAGTTTTTTTCTAAGGGTGGGAAAAAAACTGACGGCTGCTCTCTAGTAAATCAAAGAATGGCTCGTTCCTAAATTAAGAATTTTGGTTATGTATTTATGTATTTTTTTGTACCTACGCGGCGCTTTTTATTTAGAAATAAAATTAATTAACTGCCACTTGATCGACTTGATTGGAATGCCAAATTTTCCCACGATTCTACGCAGCATTCATTCTAAATTGAAAAATAATAAAAAAAATTTAAAAAAAAATTGAAACGAATGAAAATTTGTCACTGCTAGCTTTCATCGCGACCTAGTTAGCGGTAATGATCTGAGAAAATGCGCGAAGTGACATTTCTTTTATTTTTTTCTCCCGCTTGCAATTTTTTCGGATGCTGCTCTTTTCGTCCGCCGCAGAACTACTACCGCCATCTGTTAAAGAACAGTGGCACCATTTTTTATGCAGGACGAGCCGAAGGGAACGGTTTCGATTGGAACACGTGCTGCCATCTGCGGCCGCGAAACTAAACCATTCAATCATAAAACCCATCACCAGGCAACAAGGCTGCACCGATATACCGATACTGGTCGAGTACTGGAGGGACGATACCGATACTGAACAATTTTTGTGTGTGTGTAAAATGACAGCAAAGCGAGTCGTGGCTTTACCAGCTTCATCTAACTAAAAAGGGCAAAGCGCATGAAAAATGTCAGTTTTATGACTTCGTTAATAAATTTCTTTCTCTATTTGTCTCTTTTGGTACTTATTTATTTACTAGTTGCCCAGTGGCCCAGTCATGCCCCCTCCAGGATTCGCACACGTGTCTCCTCATACACGCTTGCCCGCCTCCGCCTCCCCGAAAACGTCGCCCCGTGACATTCTCCCTTTGGTGCAACCCCGGAAAATTTGCTGGCGTGTGTTTAACTGAAGGCTAAAAATAACCCCTATCACTGAGAAATCGAGCATTCAGTAAGCAAGTAATTCCATGTTTAAGTTAATCCTTTGAAACAATTCACTTCGGTAGCGCGCATTGCCCACCACACACACACTTGCCCTGGCACCCTCTCCCGCATCCCCCGAAAACGCCGCCCCGTGACATTTCCCCTTTGGTGCAGCCCCGGAAAAGTCGCATGCGTATGTTTGACTGAAGGCTAAAAAAAAGCCCTGAGAAATGCAGCATTCAGTAAGCAAGTAACCCTGTGTTTAACTTAATCCTTTGAAACAATGCACCTCGGTACCGTGCATTGCGACATTGTTGCAAGCAACGATGGTTGCACCCCACTTAAAAACAATTCAACTCCTTTCTGGAACTGAACATTTGGGAAATAAATGCGCCTTTCTATCGTATCAGGCTGCCAATGGGCCTCGAAATTAAGAACCAATCGTCGTATGGTTTAAAGTTGTCTGGTTTAGTAGACACGGGTTGTTTTTTTTTTAGCTCAAACGCCGACAATGGCACAGTCCACGCGACTAAAACTTCATTGGCCGCTTTGGTGCCACAACAATACCAAAAAACGAACCCAAAAACGGTGCGGCAAGTCTGGTAAGTGGCGCCATCTCTTCGCAGATTTTGGAAAAAGTGTTATAACCCGAACTTGTAGTCCAAGGCCGTCAACAGACAGCGACATGGCAGGTTTGGTAAGTGGCGCCATCTGTTCGAAGACGTTGGAAAAGTGTCCCAACCCGAATTTGAAGGCGAATCCCATCAACAGATGGTACTACAGGGTGAGGTACTTGATTGTACGACGGAATGGCATGGCCGGTGACTTGGCCGCCTGCTCCGTATTATATATGTAGATTATATATGTAGATTAGAGTCGATTAGACTCTTATGCGAACGGTTTGTCTGTCTGTCTGTCTGTCTGTCTGGGTGTCTGTGTGTGTCGCGCTATAGCGTTTTAACGAATTATCGGATGTCTGTCAAATTTTGCACACAGATTCTATGGCACATTTCTAGAGTTCGAAAATGGATCGATTCCGCCGGGGAAATCGTGCACTAGAAATAATCAAGATTTTTGTTTGCAAACGAATGGCGTTCGTTTTTTTTTCTTACGCCGACTGACGTCATCCATCCACGACCAATGACTGGAAACTATGTAGCCTTCGTCAGCGGCTGACGTCACGACCAACGACTGGCAAATTATTGCACAGATCACTGACGTAGGCACGCGGCTCCTCTGATCTCATCTCGTACAAACTGGATAACAAGCTTGTATAGTCATGTCGGCATGCGAAATTAGCGTAGACTTAGGCTACTTGTTTGGACAATCGTTCATGACTTTAATGCTTAGTATTTTTTTTTGGGGGGGGGG
>JAHWFP010239877.1:40310-50737 GCA_023313725.1 Lithobius niger
CGACATTTTAACTTGGTTAAACTTACTGTTGTCACAAGAAGATGACCCATTCTACACCGGTTTTCTTGCAAATATCATGCATTCATAAGCACCCCGTCTCGTGTTACAAAAATACGATATTTACTTCCCCAACAATCGGCGTTAAGGTTTCGTTCGACTGTCAAACTTTGTTACAAAACACAGTGGCACGTAACGCCTGGCAATATAACAATCTCTTATCTTACCTGCGTTTGATACATCATTAACAGTGTTAGTAAGGGTCGACCTAGGACCTCTGTGTTAAACTCTCAACTTTGAGTGCTTATAACTCCGTCAAAAAAAAACATATTTAAACCAAATTTGGAATCTAGCTTTGACTAGTAAAGGCCTGTCTGCAGTTCAAAAAGTGTGAAATTCGGTCCAGCCAAACCCGAGATGCAGACAGGGGCCAAATAGACAACTTCTTGTTCAGCTTCTTGTTGTTGTTGTTGTTGTTGTTCTGGGGATACTTTCGTCTGTCCTCTCTACAGGTCAAACCATTTGTCCTATAAAGCTGGTTCTCAGCTCATTTTACAAGTATTGCTCTGTAGATGTGCCCTTTTCATAAGGCCTTTTCTAATTGGTCAAGTGGTTCAGGGGTTACGGAGCTCTAAACCACCAGTTTGATTGTTTTACATTGTTTTAAACATTGTTATTATGCAACAATACCAATTAGCAAACTCCAGCTGCGAGACATAGACTGAAGATTAAAGGATTTGTTTCTATTGTTACCATTGGCGATAGCCAGATTAGTAAGGGTCAGCCTAGGGTCTCTTGTGTTAAACTATCAGCTTTGACCGTCAACTGCACTGTTTTACAGTTTAGCTGCAATTCTAAAAGTAACACGAATTAATAAACCAAAACGGAACGTTAAATGTTTAGAGTAAGGATCTAAAAGTCAAAACCTAGAAGGAACACGGACAAGCTTTGACAGTCAGGGTCTAGGTGTAAAATTTGTCAGTAAGAGGCTGGAAAGCATTAGACCCTTACTATCCAGTGGTCAGCAATAAATACATTTTCACGAAAAACTAGAAATCATCCTACAATGACCCATGTGATGATCAAGTGGTAGTAGGGTTATACGTTTCCTGCTTTGCTTTACGTTGAAAATTATTTTTCAATTTAGTAACATGCCAGCATATTCGTAGCAGACAGCATTATGGTAATTCTCTACCATAACTCTACGAAATATAATAAAAACTCTAAAGCATCAAAAGACAAAATGCCAAACTTCACAAGAAAATTGTGTTATTAAAGTTCCAAACAATATTCTAAGAACAAAGAAAACCTGCTACAACCGTTCATACACACGTTCAGTCTGAAGAGACTAGAACTAATCTAACCACCGGGTAGTAAGGGTCTAATGCTTTCCAGCCTCTTACTGACAAATTTTACACCTAGACCCTGACTGTCAAAGCTTGTCCGTGTTCCTTCTAGGTTTTGACTTTTAGATCCTTACTCTAAACATTTAACGTTCCGTTTTGGTTTATTAATAAACAATGTAGTACAGGGCGTATTTCACAGAAAATTCCACCACCTACGAGCGGATCACCCGCGAATACCTCATGGCGGCTTGGTCAGGGGGAAGTAGCAGACGCGCTTTGTATTCTGGGTACATTCGTGGGTCACGCTTGCCATCGAAGACTACGCACTTCGGCTATGCATTTGAGCTGGGAGTTGCTTATCCATTCAAACACAATCAACTCCTATGCCTCAACATAACATTTGTGAATTTTATTTTATATTCTTGAGATAGGCCGGGGGGGGGGGCGCTCAGTTGGTTCGCCTTAGGCGCCAACAGGACTAGCTACGGCCCTGTCTACCATTATTTGGTTCTATGTAGCACTTGATTTCAACAATCGAAGGAAAGCTCAAAGAAAATTTTTTTGTACAACAAACAAGCCACGTGCCTCCATAATTATTGAATGTAAAGTTGGTGCGTCCACGTGCATCAGGGAGCAGGTGGGCAAGGTTAACGATATCACTGTCACCATCTAGTGTTTCAAATTGGTAGATAGATAGAAAAAAGTGCCCGTTACGTCGTTAGGCTTAACTTTACCGCTTGCTTCCTGGTGCGTGTGGGCACACCAACTTTACATTCAATAATTAAGGAGGGAAGTGGCTTGTTTGTTGTGTAAAAAGAAATTTATTTGTGTGTTCTTTCGCCTGTTGAAAGTAGCTAGACAGAACTCGATAGCAGTAAATGGCTATAGATGATGCAGCTTGTCATTTGGTGTCATTTGTCCCCCTTAAAGGACAAACAAATATATCAAACACACATAACTAAAGTGCCTATATAAGATTTACTCTCTAGAAGTAGAAAGCGTGCAAACACGTTATTTAATGCCAATTCCACGTGTTTGGAAGCATGTTACTGTTTTTATTATTACTCGAGCAATATCGAGTTATTGTGGGCTGAAGAGCTCAAAAAGTAGTTTTAGTCAGAAAAAACGCCTACAGCAAAAATTAGACACTAGAAAAAATGTAGTATAGCAACATTAAAGATGAGCCAGTGGCGTGTACAGAATAGGGTGGGCCCCTGACACAGTACTACAGGTGGGCCCTTGCACGGGGGGGGGGGACATTAATTACAGTGCAGCCCAAAGGGGGGGGGGTCTAGGGGAATACCCCCGAGGTTGAAATTCTTTGAAAATCCACATTTAAAATTATGCAAGTTGCTTAACTTTGGGCCCAATATAATCAGCAGTAGTTTTAAAACTTTGCTTTAAAGTTTGCTTGCATTGATGGGTGGACCGGGGCCCCCAACGCAGGTGGGCCCCTGGCACCTGCCAGTCTGACTCTATGGTGTACACGCCACTGAGATGAGCTGAGCACAATATTTAAGACTCGCGACTTAGGTGAAGCAAAAAGACATCCAATCTATCAAGATACAATGTAAGAAACAACCAATCACCTTAGATCGGAGAACTTATGCAGAAGAGATCCTTCAAACCTTCAGGATGAAAGATGCAAACCAGCTTCAATCCCACTTGACCCTAGTACGAAGTACTCCAAGAGGGAAAAGAAGAAAGAAGACAGCTCATCGGCTCAAGAACCTATGCCATACCCTGAAGCCATTGGAAGTCTCCTTATCTCGCAAACGACACAAGGCCCGATGTTGCCACGGCATCCATGAGCCAATTCAACAGTGAACCAACGGCGAAACATTGGAATGGAGTAAAATAAATTCTGAGGCTAGGGGTGGCGCCATGGGGGGAAAGGGTCGAAAACCGTAACGCAAAAACGTAGAAAAGGAATTACTTAATTTGCCGGGATGCTCCAAATAAAATCGTATCCCTACTAACGCTGACATGTCTGACACATACCTAAGTTTATTCCCTCCGTCTAACTCCTCAGCCCCCCCCCCCTCCCCAACGTAAAATGGCATGACCTTCATTCATACCGATACACCTATTAGGCTATGACCGCTGATTTGAAACAGTTCTGAAACTACACACGCACAAAAAGAATTACTTACCTTGCCAGAATGTCGGCACAATGTCGTTCTATCCCTGCTTCCTCACATATCGAAGTTTATTCTCTCCGAATAGCACGAGCGAGCGAGCGAGCTTACCAGCCAAACCTTGCGAAACGATGCACCGTCTAACTCCCACCCACCCCCCTCCTTCCACAAACTTGAGCATAGCCTGCACTCTGCCTACCTGCCAAAGGACTCGTCCGTCTAACACCCACCTCCCCCTCCACAAACTATAATGGAATGGCCTACTGATAGCCTCCATATAGCCTACTGATTACCGTATTTCTTGAAGCAATTTTCACAACCACAAAAAATAAATATAAGTTAGCTTAACGTCCCAACCGTAGTATAAATCATTTATTGGTTAAAATCGAGCGGTTATCGGTTTTTAACTCACGGCTGTGAATATTGGCCTGGCTCTCATATGCAAATACGTCTCGGGCTCCGCCCTCGACCTATTTGCATACTAAAGCCAGGCCAATAATCACAGCCGTGGGTTAAAAATCGATAACCGCTCGATTTTAACCAATTACTATTACTTTTAACATTAATTCAAAAAAAATTAATTTATCGCTGAAAAAATAGAATTTTGGTCACAGTTAGGTTTTTACCTCTCATACTAAAGAATGTTGTTGCAAAACATCCGAAATTTGCTTAACAACGTTGTGCAAACGTGTCTCGGGAAGCCGAAAATAGGCCCTCAAATAGTGTAAAATGCTTCAGCACAGTGTAAAATGCTTAAGGAGCCCGCTGGGGGGGCTTATCAGCTGTGGCTTCACAGGTAAAACAGTTAGGTCTCCATCCTTTCCCACTTTTACAAAGAACAGCCTCCAAGGTTTAGTCACTATACCTCCGCATGCCGGCTGTTCGGCCCCTGCTACTAGGACTCCACCACCCCATTAGCAGCTGCCAGATAAAACTTAAGGACGTACACAGGGCAGTGCACACGCTCAATGCACTCTGGTCCCACCAGTGGTAAAAATGCTGATAATACCACTGGCAGCGATGTCTCTCACGGCTACTGGGTCTTCGCCCGGAAGTCGGGTGGGTGAAGGAACGATACCTTTGACCAATTACTGTCGTACCGAAAGTACTCCCTTCCCCTTGCGAGTGCTGCAATTTTTCCCCGTCTCACGGCCGTGGCTAGTGCAAGGAGAAAAACCGTTTTTAATATCAGATCTCGATAAGATGCCTTACCCAAAGGCTGGAACGAAAGATCCAACAAGAAATGAAGTACCAATGGCAGGTCCCAAGCCAGACACTGTCGCTGTGTCTGCGGTCGTTGCACACTAATGGTTTGTACTAAGCACGATACTTCTGGGTGAGATAATGACCCCCAAGTTCCCTGCAAGTGTCAACACTGAATTGATGGTGGCCCTGTACCCCTTTCACAATCAGTGATAGTCCCTGTCGAAAGCGGTTTTCGGAAAATTCGCAGAGCTGTTGCACTGACAGGTTGCACTGGTCCACCACGTGATTTTTTTCCACACCACTCGTTTCAATTTCTCCATTCAGCCTAGTACACCTGAATTGTCGAGGCATGGTGACACGTGAGAATCCTCGCCATAACCTCCTCCGGAAATCCCCCCTTGTTAAGCTCGCTATTCAGTCTCCATCCGTGAAGACGAAGAGCTCTCAGGTTGGGGTGAAACAACCAACCTTTGTGTTGGGATAGGATGTTTGGGAGGAGGGGCAGGGGTATCAGGACCTTTCTTGAGAGACATCAGGACCACAAACCAGGACGCCATTTCCCAGAATGGTGCGATCAGGATGAATTTCCCTGTTGAGTGCCGTATCTTGTTTAGCACCAATTGTATGAGGTAGAAAGGTGGAAATAGGTATCCGAACAGGCCTTCCCATGGGATACTGAGAAATCCGGAAATGGTGACACAAACACTGGCAGCCGAGTGTTTTTCCGAGCTGCTGATAGGTTGGCTGTCGGTGTCCCCCATCGATGAAACGGGAACAAACAACTTTGGTGCTAACCACCACTCTGTCATTGGGATCTGGTTCCCTTTGTACAGTTTGTCCACCAACACATACAAGCGGCCCGCTATGTGTCTTGATTGCAGTATGAATTGAAGGTCCAGGACAGACGAAACAGTCGTGACACTTCCATGTAAACGGAAATCGAATGAAGGGCTCCACCTTATCGAATATTAGCAACCGTGGACGTGTCATCTGATAACACAGCGATCGTTGCATCTCTGACCGCATGTGCCCATATCACCAGAGCTAGATAAACCGCTCTGAGCTCCAACACATTGAATTTTAGGCTTGCCACCACCAGTGTCCATACACCCGCAGTCAGTCACTCCCAGAAGTGGACTATCACTTCTGACTGACTGCGCTCTTGATGGAAGAAGGCGAGGATATGTTTCATAAGCACCGCTAATATGTGTGAGGCTGTACATAGACTAAAGGGGAGGACCTCAAAGTGGTAAATTTGACCCTGGCACAGCAGTCAGAAGAGGGAACACTGAGGGATGCATGGGACATGAAGGTAAGCATCCTGGAGGTTGAATAACACTGTAATCGCCTAGTTGGAGGGCTTCCCTGATGGAATTCAAGGTTTCCATTTAGAAATGTTTCAAAACAATGAAGGTGTTTAATTGGCGGACGTTGAATATGTGGCGATTCCCTCTGTTGCTGTTCGGAATCACCCTAGCTGGACTGACGACTCCCAAATGTCGGCCAGAGATGCCCTGATTGTGCCCTTCTCCAACAACGATCGAGTTTCCTCTATGTATTGTTCTGTCTCTGGTCTCTGCAAGAGTCATGGTAGTTCGCGCACAAGGGGATCGATGGCCGCTCGAACACGTGGAACTTATTGTAACTATTTCTACTATGACGGTGGAATGAGGGTGGTTGCGCCTGGAAACCATCAGTTCCTTTGAGGTTCCCTTCCTCGCCCTCTGTGCCCTTGAAAGGGACCTCATAGCAGGGACTGGTCTCTCAAAGCGGATGATTGGGGGGAGCGGGGTTGGGTTTGCGACGGTCACCTATCCCTGCCAGACACAACGTCCCTCGGATCTGTTGATGATACGGGGTTATACCATTGCTCCGAAAGGATCCACGCTGTGCCGTCCCTCTGCAAAATTCCGAGCTTCCCTTGGCCCTCTGGGGGGCGCTTTGATTTTGTCCCGAAGGTCAGGAGCATTGGAGAGGAGCGGCCCCATTGAACAGGAGGGATGAACTTGGGGATTCGGAGGAGCCATAGCTGCTTAATTGCGTCCATACAAACTCCCTCCTTTGCCAAAACAAGGTAGGCGTCGCGCCTATGAAGCACAGTTACCCACGTCCCTTTCCTCCAGTGGAAGGGGGGCATAAACGTTTGAAGATTCGCCTCTTTCACCACGGGGACACCCGCAGCCACTTCCTATGCACCCGATAGTTTCAGCCTAGGCGTTGTTAAGTTAGGCTAGATCCCACCGACTACGTTCTCGGTGGTGGGGCTGGAGGGGGTTGAGAAACCTCATTCTGTGATGGTGCGTTCATGGGTAAATTTGCCTCAACATGAATAGCCTAAATTCCATTCATTAAAGTATGCCCACTGTCACTGTTTAGCGTAGCTCTGTACACCATAGGCGTCAACAGGTCCCACCACCGGCCATCCTTGGTCCAAGCTGGATACTGTTTTCCCCTTTAACCACTTCAATGCGCCGCTAACTGCGATTTGTCCTGCACGACTGGATATAGTCCGCTTGCGGCTGACCCAACCACGAAGCCCAACGACTGGGGCAATCCCGACGACTGGAATTGAATCATGTTTACTGCCTGTGACTGGTATGGCAACTGTGAGTCCATTTCTGGCACCTCCAACTTGGGGAACAGAATAAGGCCAGTTGTTTTTGGAGTGTGGTTAGAGGACAGGCCAGTCGCCTTTTAGGGACTATCCGAGCTAAGTGAGCCAGTCGTAGCTACCCCGGAATTGCTCACAAGAGTTGTACGTTTAGGAGAAACATCATCAAAGTGCTCACCTAATCTTAATCTGCGCTTTCTAGCCACTTCGCAATCCATCTTGGGTGGAGTCGAAGCAGGCATGTGTGGTGACAGTACCTCCATGTAATTATATCCTCCAAACAGCACATCCAGCACAATTTCATAACAGGGGGGGAGGGGGGAATCCTGAAGAACACCGACTGGGAGCCAGTCGTCCAACTGCCCGACTTATCGCCACCTCCGAGACACCTCTATTGGAATGATTCCACCGGTTTGAAGAACTTCTTGACAGCACTCGGTGCAAATTTCGACAGCATGGGAATTTCTTCTGAACAGTATTTCCGACACCACAGACGCAATCCCCAGACTAAGTTCAACTAAGTCCGACCGCGTTTCATCACACACAGACGATGGCGTATGTGATCCTTCCCGTGAAGACTGCAATCCTACTGCCGAGGAAGAAGCATCAGGCAATACACACACACATACAAACATTCACCCTTTCTTCCTTGGCATTCAATATTTGTCATTCTCTTCATGATGGCTCTTTGTTCGGCCCGCATATCGGACTTTTCCCATGTGGTCTCGTTCGTTTAAGATCTCCGTTTTGGGTATCCTGACAGTGTTAAGCACATGTATACTTACGAAAATTACATTTAAGGTTATCTTTACCGGACACGAATTGAGGTAGTGCCAGCCAAGATACATTCACATGCAATGACGCCTCGTGTCCGAAATAAACTGTAAAGTTCAGCGGGAAGCGAGGCACCGCCTAGCAGCAAGCATGTGCCCCAGGGAATTCCATTGCAAGAACCATGAGGTCATTAAATTAAGGTAGTTTGGGATGATAAAGCATTTCCCGATAGGAAAGCATAAAATACGGGCGAGTATTTTAGGACAGCAGTAAAAACGGCTGTATAAAATTTTTGATGCGTTTGCCTTCATATCTTGGTCACTCAAATAAAAAATGGGTACAATTACAAATATTCCATACCAGCTAAAATTTGCCCATACAATTAATACTTACAATAGTAAGATACACAATTAGGCATATCTTTGCCATTTTGAAATGATGTCACATTAAAGTTGTTACGTGAGAAACTATTTCTCAGTTCGATCCAATTGTCCACGATTGGGAAATTTTTTACCTTTTTGATAACTCTTAAATTATTCGCTGCTGTAGTGTAGGACTCTAGCCCAACCTGCTTTTATGAATTGGTTCACTGTACGTACACTATTATGATGTCTTTCATATTCAGATTTCAGAACTATCGCAGCATAACTTCTGTATCCCTTCATGATTGCATCTGTCAATAGCGCGACCACACTGGCCCAAATACACCCCTTCTGCAGTCTATGCAATTAGCGTATACAACACCTCTCTCTTCATCAAAACCTGGTTTAAATAAGGCTTCAGTCACCGTAGCCTAGGCACTATTAACACCGGGATTCCCGAGTCCATTGCAGACTAGGTGTCATTGTCGTCACTAGGTGCCGTTGGAGGAGATCAGGGGTCACAAGGCCTGGCACATAGTATTCTGCAGCTTGCCGACAACCCTCACACCTTGTTTCCCAAGAATTCTCCTCACTATCAAACAGAGACCTGTTATGTTTGGGAGCACAGTCCAAGCCACCAAGTCATTGTTTGGTAGTTGGGGAGGGGGCAAGTCGCACTCGTTTTAACAACAGACTTGGTTTTGCAGTACACTCCTGGGCCATGTTTGAGGGATAAGCATTCATTCTAAACTTTCTCTCGATCCTGACTCTCCCGATGTCTTGCTGGTTGAAGCGATGTGAAAATACCATATTCATTTCCCTTTAAATTAATAATAATTCGGAATACACGTGGTGCGTAGGCCGAATTATACTGAATTGTGCAAGACGTTTGTGACAGCTTCAGATAATGGTAAATGTGACACATGGGGCAAGTGATGCTCTTGTGTGCCCGGATATCTAGGAAAGGAGGAGTACCCCTTCCATCTTCATTTTCCACAGTGAAGCCAAGGGGTGGGTGGCGTTCATTAAGTTGTTGCAAGATAGCTAGCATGTCAGAGTGATTTCTCAATCAAGAAAAAAGGTCGTCCAGGAATCTGGACCAGTAGTGTATGCTATCCACAAAATTACGATTCACCAATTTGACGGTTGAGTCTGCAGGCAAGTTCAGGTCGCACCAGATGATCCACACGAGGGTATGGAGGGCTGGCTATATTCATCGTAGAACACCCTGTTTTTGAAAGAGACTAATGGCCAATGATTCAAGCCCCCGAAAATGGGCGTTGTTAAGGGACTCTTCGGGGACTTGAATCGTTGGCCATTAGGCTCTTGTGGTGCTCTTGTGTACCCAGATATCTAGGAAAGGAGCAGTACCCCTTCCTCTTCTTTTTCCACAATGAAGCCAAAGGGTTGGGTGGAAATCATTAAGTTGTTGCAAGATGGCCGATTTATTCAAGCAAGAATAAATGTTGTCCAGTAGTGTACGCTATCCACAAAATTCTGATCCATATATTTGTCTAGGTTATCTGGACAAGGTCACTATCACATAAAAATGTGAATATTGATGCCATTGCTGGACTTCATCCACTTCTTCTAAGTACTCGCTTCCATATTTCAGGTTATGAGTTGTTTTAAAGATTGGAAAGGTTGGCAGTTTACCACACTAAACATGGGCAAATCGATTTAAAACCACTAGTGAGTCACTTAAGACAAGAAACATAAGACATCAAGATAATTCCCAAGTAATATTCAATACTGCACAAAAGGAAGGGAAGATACAAACTGTACAAAAATATTGACATTTTATTTTTGTTTATATACACTCGTCAATCAATTTAAAACAATTGCTGAATCAGGCAAACTCCCTTTAAAATCATCCAATCCAAAATGAACAAACACAAGTACTAAATTCCCAAGTAATATTCAATGCTACACAAAAGGAAGGAAAAATATATACCGTACAAAAATATTGAAATTTTATTTTTGTTTATATACA
>JAHWFP010239878.1:0-30971 GCA_023313725.1 Lithobius niger
TTCATTTGATGCTCGTAGGACAGCATTCTCTACACGTAGCGTATCGGCAGATTCAGCTGCCTGTTTGAGGGAATAGTGGGGTAAATTCTAGTGATTTTTGTTCGGATGATGATAAAAGCAAGCCACTTGGTCAGTCGTTAGTTACCAACGTACATATCAACTTAAGATCAGGAAACCACGAAAATTTTGCCTCATTTAAAGATGGCGGCCACCCCAAAATACTTGATTTGTATGTATTTCCATTTCTATGGGCCGAATCAAAGTGTACGATATACCAAATTAATAAGAAAAAAATTGCAATCTTTCTTGTTACCGGTCCCATCACTCGAATCCTGATGAATTTGTCAGCATATGCACCCAAAGTGCACACAATCGGTTAGATAACTCGGTTTTCTGTATATAACTCCCAACCCGCTGCAAATCAGACATATGATCGGTTACAAAAAGTGAGCGTTGTTTAATTACCCTTCAAATGACATATAAAACTTTAAAATCGGTTTATTAGATAGTCAGTGACGCAATTTAGAACGAACCACCCACGGTACAATACGTACAGACCCAACTCGCTTCTTTGTTTCAGATGTTGGTGATCGGTTCACACCGCATATCACGTATTAGTAGAGCAGCTAGAGGGTTGAATTGTTCACTTTCTGTGAAAAGCATGAAGTTGGGCATGGATACACATGAAGGGCATGAAGGGCTGTGAGAGCAAGTTCAAAACCCAACTAATTTTTGAAGAGGGTGATTCCCCCCCCCCCCAAGATTTTTGACTATAACTCCTTAACCGTCAACAAATCAAAAACATAATGTGAAGCAGAAACGTTCAGCACATAATTCTGGACAGGAAACATGATATACATCTTTTACATTAAAGCAACCCTTGAAACCTAAAAATCGTATTTGAAGTATATCACCCTTAAATCGTGCGAATGCTCCTTTTTCCGCTTGGTTGTTATAGTGATTTTCGAATTTAAAGTGCTCTTGCGAGCCCCCTAATAGCCCGAAATGGACATGCTCATGTTTTATGAAAGGTGGGGATCTATTCTTTCTATCAATCCGAACCGAAATAGTTTAACTTAGATAGGGGCCATCCTACGTCCATTTAAAGGTGAAGAGGTTATTTGCGTAGCTGCGAAAGCGTGTGGTGATTTTCGAATTCAAAGTGCTCTTCCGAGCCCCCGAATAGCCCTCAATGGACATGCTTAAGATTTTCTGAAAGATTGGGATATATTGTTTCCATCAATCCGAACCGATAGGCTTAGGATTCTTTAACTTAGATAGGGGCCATCCTATGCCTATTTGACGGCAATGGCTTAGCGGAGAAAGCATAATGATTTTCCAATTCAAAGTGCTCTTGCGAGATCTCTAATAGCCCGAAATGGACATTCTTATAATTTTCTGAAAGTTGGGGATCAATTCTTTCCATCAATTCTAACCAAAATTGTTTAAATTGGATAGCGACTGTCCTAAGCCCATTTGAAGGAGAAGAGGTAATGGCATAGCGGTGAAAGCGAATAGTGATTTTCAAAGTCAAAGTGCTCTCTCGAGCCCTCTAATACCCCGAAATGGACAGGCTATAGGATTTTTTCTTAAAGGTACTGATCTAATTATTTCCATCAATCCTAAAAGAAATTGTTTAACTTAGATAGGAACCGTCCTACGCCCCTTTTGAACGTGAAGAGGTAATGATGTTGCGGCGAAAGCGAATAGTGGTTTTCGAATTCAAAGTGCTCTTTTGAGCCTTCTAAAAACCCGAAATGGACATACTATGGATTTTCTGAAAGGTGGAGAACAATTCTTTTCATCAATCCTAACCGAAATGGTGTAACTTAGATAGAAATACAAATATGAGCATTACAATATCACTTTGAAATTGAAACTAGTTGCTACACTAATTACAGCCACATTCTTAAAAAGGCGCAGGACACTCCCGATCTTAAGTTAAACAATTTCAGTTAGGAGTGATGGAAAGAATAGACCCCCCACCTTTCAAAAATTCTTAAGCATGTCCAATTCGGGTTATTAGATAGCTCGCAAGAGCACTTTGAACACAAAAATCACTATAAAAAACAATTGAAAAAAGGCATTCGCGCAAATTAGGGGTAATGCACTTTAAATACGATTTTGGGGTTCAAGGGTTGCTTTTATGTAAAACATGTATATCACCTTTCCTGTCCAGAACAATGTGCTGAACGTTTCTACTTCACATTATGCTTTTGATTTGTTGACGGTTAAGGAATTATAGCCAAAAAATGTTTTTTGGGGGTAATTCACCCCCTCCAAAAAGTAGTTGGGTTTTGATCTTGCTCTTGTAGCTATTTTTTTCCAGTAACCCTTCATGTGCGCCCGTACCCAACTTCATGCTTTTCACAGAAAGTGAACAATTCAACCCTCTAGCTACTCTACTAATACTTGATATGCGGTGAGAAACAAATAAGCGAGTTGGGTCTGTACGTATCGTACCGTGGGTGGTTCGATCTAAATTACATCACTTGCTATCTAATACACCGATTTTAAAGTTTTATATGTCATTTGAAGGGTAATTAAACAACGCTCACTTTTTGTAACCGATCATATGTCTGATTGTGCAGCGGGTTGGGAGTTTTATAAAGAAAACTGAGTTATCTAACCGATTGTGCCCACTTTGGGAGCTTATGCTGGCAAATTCAACAGGATTCGAGTGATGGGACCGGTAACAAGAAAGATTGCAATTATTTTCTCGTTAATTTGGTATATCGTACACTTTGATCCGGCCCATAGAAACGGAAATACATACAAATCAAGTATTTTGGGGTACAATTTTTATGGCCTCCTTATCTGAAGTTGATATGTATGTTGGTAACTAACAACTGACCAAGAGGCTTGCTTTTATCATCATCTGAACGAAACTGCCTATTTTGGGTTACAATTTACTCCACTAGAAGGAAGTTCGGTCAAGGCATAACGTAGAGCTGCATATTCCACGGCAAATTTCCCAGCAAAGGTGAGAACGAAGTTTATGTTGAAGTCCAGGTCTTCGGCTTCTCTGGCGGACAGATGGATGCTCCGTGTAAGCGCTTAGTGCAGTACAGAAGCTGACATTGTGTCGGAACATGGAATCGGAGCTGGTGATATAGGGCGTTTGGAGAGGGTAGTCACGCTTACGGTGGAACTGGGTGGAGAAGCCTTTTTCTTGGTTTTGTCTGGAACAGTAGTTGGGCCATGGCGCACGGGAGAAGCAAGAGGAAACCGAGCCGTCTTTATTCGTACTGACTTAGCAGCGGGAATGGTAGATTTTAAAGAACGCACACCAGAAGTCCCGGCAATTGCTGGAATGGTATCTGTTGATGGAAGTTTTGGTTTCTTATGGGAACGAGGGTGAGGAACGTGAGTGGACGCTATCCGTTTCGAAGTTGTCGTCTTGGGCATGATCGTAGTCGGCGGGGAACGTTGTTTTGGTGCGTCCGTTTATAGAACGGCGGCGGCGGCTCGTTGGCAGCGCGCTCGTTCCACGCGTTGCTTCGAAAGGCGCTAATTCTTCCTGATAATAATCCATTTCGTGGGTGAAATAGAGATGCAAATATGGTATTTCTTTGTAATGCTGTTACAGGACCTATGGATCTGGCAACTCGAGTCGGGATTGAGATGGGCTTCTTGCTGGTCCCCGTGAATCCCGGGCATTTACATGGTGGTGGTGAAGGTGCATTTGGTGTAAGAACTGGTTGGGGAACAGAACTTTTTTCTTGGTTGGGAGTCGATCCCTCGGACGACGAGGATTCATCCACGGCACTGAAGCGGCTGACTGTTAGTGACAGTTGCTTCAGCGCGGGAAGTTTGAATTTGGAGGGAGCGGCAGGCCTGCAGCTGGTGGCACCTGCTGGCGAGCGTAGGTGGAAGTAGGCACGGGATGTAGATTCTCAACAAGGGGAATGCAAGACGAGGTGTGAGAGAGATGGGCAATAGCAGGGCGTTCCGTGAGGGAACGTGGTAGGTGGGACGTGAAATCCTTATGACGACAGCTTGTGGTAGCTGTAACCAGAAGCGGTTGTAGGTACTGAAAAAGGTCATGGCGACCTGTCCTTTGTTTATTGTCAGCATCCCTTTCCTTTCCTCTCCCCCCTCCCCTTTTTTTTGGGAGAAACAATCTGGTGTGGTAGATCAAAGACCAGTACGAATGGGTGGTCCTCTGCAACTTGTGTCACGGGAACGGTGTTGTTTGCCAGGAATGAAGCTTCGAGTTATCGAAAGTGTTCGTAAAGGTAGTGGGATGTTGTGGACGTGTCTTCTTCTGTGCTGACTTCTAGGTCGCGTTGTTGATTCAAGTGGTACAGTGGAACGGTAAGGTAGGAACGTGTTATTCATAGTTTTCAGTCTGTATTGACGGGCTGGTTGCAGGAGGGACGGCATGGGATGGAGAGAGTGGAACCGCTGGCGGGGTGACGGCATCTGTGCATGATGGACGAGAAGAGTGTTCCATTGTCGGTGGGGAGGAGGAAGTCTTAGCCGAAGACGAGGAACGGCGGAGAACGAGAGGAGTGAAACCCGGAATGGTAACGGGTCAGGAACGTAGAACTGGAGGATGACCAGGTGATAAAGCTAGGAAGTTCGGGGACGTGGTGCCTAGGACTGTGTAGTGTACATCATAAGGGATTTCTTCGTCACAGACGAGGTCGATGTAAACAGCCTTGGGAGATGAAAGACCAGGATCCAAGTTGTTAGGTGGAACGTCAAGATGACAGTCAGGGACGCAAAAGGAACGGTTGAAGAACGGGAACGGCAGACGCAGAGGAAGTCGAAGGAATGAAGACAGGTGAAGAGGCAACACATGTTCCTAGAGGAATGGAAGTTATTGGTGACGGAAGGATGGGTGTCGGATATGCAGAAGTTGAAGAGACAAAGCTGGAAGGTGGAACCGAACCGTAAGAAACTGCGGTTGAGCCAAACCTTCAAAAGGCTCCTCTATGGTTTTTGGCTGGAAAATGAGAAAGGAGAGCAGGTAAAACTACGGACGGTGGTTGACGTGGTTGCTTGTAGAGGAAGGAACGAGTCACGGGAATGCGACCGGAACATCGGGCTGGCGCTTGTGAGATGTACGGTTGACGGAGAACCGTAGGGTCAAGTAAGTTTTGTGACAAACTGGAACGAAGGACGTCCCTTGTAGGCTTGTGTTCGTGCGCCAGAATTGGTGTGGGCAAGGGTGGCTGCAAAAAGGTTGTCGTGGAATCTTTGCTGGACGATGTAATATGCCCAAAGCTTATTAGTGGAACGGTGAGGGATTCCAGAGGAACGGTGAATGGACGTGATGAACCCGAAACGGGCACGGAGAGATCATCCATGGATGAGGAGAATAGCACGTCTTGTAGTGTCGGCGAGGAATCAGCCGGAGGCAGAACGGGTGTGTGCAGAAAAGGAACGCAGGAACCGAGATGGAGCGTATCACTAAGTGTTAGTGACCCTGGGAGGGGAGAGATCCTAAAGGAACGGCCTCAAAACAAGATGAACCTGGAACGGGTGAGGAGAAGCCGTCCATGACAGGAAGAACTTTCATTGGTTTCGAGGTACCAGTGGGGAGCGGAATAGCTGCCAATGAGATAGGAACGGAGGTATCCTCCATCCGTGGAACGGCGGTATGCAGAATGGAACGTGGAATTTTGGGATGCGGAACGTCGAATGGGGATGCTCTAAAGAACGACGACGCGTGGCGATCGCCCTAGGAGAAATGATGCCGACAGGGCGCTGCACTGGAGCTTATATAAGCTGGCCCAAGCCTGCGCATGCGCTGTACCGTACGAGCCCGACAGGGAAGACAACATTCAAACTTCTAGGGGAATAATGCTCAAAAGGGAGGAAACTGCTATAAAACGGGTAATGTTAATTTCGTCGGCTATAAAAACCAATTTTTAAACAGTGTTAAAATTCCATATTTGTTTTTACAAACGGTTTATGCAATGTATTTTTTGTGCTCAGACTTATCAGGCTTCAGACCCAGGTATCTAGATCTCGACACTTTCAATCCCCGTCGCATCACAATAAATTATTTAAAGGGATATACCTCCCAGCGCCATTTTTCTCAACCTTCACATCAAGTACGGCCCCAAAGGTCTATTTACTTACTGTTAGTCTTTCCCTTGCTAAAAATCCGTTTTAAAATGTGGCGTCTAGGAGATTTTCTGTTGAATATTGAGGAACTTTATTTACATTCTTCCAGAACATATATGATGCTTTGCGCGCCACAATCACCTTGAAGTTCTATCTGTTTGAGCGCAGTACTAATTTTAATCGTTTGCCAGTAATTACTACGAGATCAAAAATCTAAAAGACTGATATGCAGTACAAATAAAAATTAATTATTCTGAAACAAAATGGTAAGATAATAGCCTAGAAAATTATAAATTGTGATGTTAAAATACGAGAATTATTCCGGTTTGTGCTGACACAATCTTTAACTTGATTCTGTTTCGTGTACTATTCCCAAAGCCAACCGAGACAGCAACTACGTTCCTCGCTGTGAGGAACGCAGCTACCACACCAGCCGACCTTGGCATTGTAAATGCGCGGATGGCGATCTATGCGTAGCTGTTATAAGGCAGCCCGGGTGTCCCTTTAAGTCTCGATCTCAATTAAGCCTTTCTCATCTCAATTCAAGAGTCAGTGATGGTGGGTGGATAAGAAAATATCTATCCCAGTCAGCTACATCACCCCTTGCCCCTCATTCACCCGCCGTCTTGCTATGGAGAATGCACAGCGGGCTTCATATCAGCTGCCCTGCAGCATCTACTTTAATGTGCGGAAGTAAATTTACCATGTGTCTTAATTCTGGTGATCGTACAACAGGATGCATTTCACCTGATTTTACTGCTAGATGTTGCCACCAAACAATCAGTACGTATTCTGCTGACTTAAGTTTTTCACATGAGACGAAACTCGTCTTGGTCTCAGTCTCGTCTTAAGTTTCGAGATGAGGCCGAGACCAAAACCAACAGGTTAAAATACAAGATGAGACTAAGACCATTAGTGGACGAGATAACACGAGACTGAAGGTTCGAAGTCGCATTTGCCGCAACCCACTTTTGCCTGCCCCAAATAAAAAATCTGTAATAATTATTATTATTTATTCAGTGAGTAAATGTTTGTCGGTGCTTTCTGAAAATGATACGCCTACGTTGCAATCACCTTCATCCAACTCCAACTGTTCACTTTCGGCATCACTAATGGTTTGGTTTGTCTTTATCTTCTTGCTATCCTGTGAATTCCACTTCTCTGCAGACTCAGCCACAGTATACAAGAATGTATTGTATTGCAGCATTCATGTGGCTTACCACCTGGTAATTAGCACAGCACATGAAATCGAAACTAAGACCACAGTTGGTGTTACATGTTTCAGTCTCGGTTAGACTTGTCTTGTCCCGACGAGACCAAGACCAATTGTAGGTCTTGGGTGACAAGACGAGGTGAAACCGAAACCATCATGGTTAATGTCGAGAAGAGACCGAGACTGAAGAAAGTCTCATCTCGAGACCGAGACTGAAGAAAGTCTCGTCTCGTCACATGCTAAGCCTACTCCCTACACGCAGATGACTATAAATCATTAAGCTAATCAATATGGTAGATTCCTTTACAGGTTTGCAAGTTTATCCATTAAGATTTGAAAGGCTTACATTTCTAATTAATTGCTCACTGAGTTTAGATATAGCAATTTGAGTGAAAGCAAAACTGCTATAAGACTTTCAAGTGTTCTCTTTTAACCGTTTATTTTAATTTTTAACAGACTTGGATGGTCTTGGTGGCTCAAACACAGTTCTGGCAAGTATGTTCAAGCAATGTATATAACAACACAGCGCCCCGAGACAAGCTCTAGGATCACAATAACATTAAAAAAACACAACAGTGGTGCGGAAAATTCGGGCATGCAGCATTGTTGCTTTACATGCATTGTGCACGACATCGGCGCTAGTATTGCTACTTAATGTGAAATAAACAAAGAAATTGACCAATAGACTATCACGTAACAAATCAGCATTATAACAGACGAACCAATCCCGTTGTGTATTATTTAATTTTTTGCGCTGTACTCTCGTCTTAAGGGGCAGCAATTTGTGAGCCATTCGAGATGGCCACCCGTTGTACTCGTTATCTTCTAAGAGAATTGCACCTAAGCTATGTGATTTTTACGTATGGGCTGGCAATTCAAACAGTAAAAAAGGATTAAGTGATAACAGCTGTAATGATGAGACGTCGTTGGAATGGCTGAGCAGAAGTAACAAAAGTGCATTGTAGTACAAGGCTACAGTGTTAAGACGTGCAGTAGGAGGGCTAAACAAAACAGTGACAGGCAGACAGGTGGACGGCGGAGGCGAAGCGCTCGCCTTCCCGTCTTACAACAATCGTACGTGTTCATTCAGTGCCGACTATCGGTAAAATAGTGACCGGTAGATTTATTTGCAAACTAAAACATTTACAAGGTAAAGAGAAACTGCTTTTATATTTATTTAGTCCGCTGATGTGTTGCATTTTGTTCAAGTGTTGGGATTATTTGCAACAGCACATTTTATAACGGAGTTAATCTTTCCCATACGAATATTGTTGGGAAGCAATATCACAGACATTATCACAGACATTATTATTAATAAAATAAATACGTGCAGAATAGTAGCGTACGTTGAAAAACATTAGCGTATATAGGCTTAAACAATCAAGGTACTTGTTTTACTAGTTATTCAGCGCTGGTGTAATCAAAACGTACCTGTTTCTTGTATCTGTCGATCTGCACCTGAGCCATAGGAGAAATATTAATCCCATCAGCACCGTATATTTCTTTGGCAATAACTTCTATTTTCTTCTCCAGAGGGAGCTGGAATGTGTAGAAACCAATTCTTGAATTAGGTTTATTTGTCTAAATGGAAATTTGTTAATTAAAGGAACGCTGAGTTTGACCTTGCACTACATAGCAGGACACAAACCATTCAAGAACAACAAATCAAATTTAGAAAACAACGAATAACTCCCCTTTCAAGTATCTGCATTGTTCTATTCATTACTGGAGTCAGGTCTATCAGAATTCTATCTACACTGCCTTACGCCGACCTTATAAGCTCAATGCTAGTCACAAGTATTGATGCAAGAGCGAGTTCTGAGGTCACTTTGCCGCTATCTAGATAGTGTCATGGCGGCTTAGCAACTAAAGCATTCAACAAGTAATCAGAAAACACGGATTCGATTTCCGGCCACATGATGGCACGTGAATTTTTTTCTTCTCTGGGCATCATTGCCCAGATACTCAACGGATGTTTTTCATATCTTCTTACTGCGGTTTCATTTCTCTTCATTAACCCATATTTGGAATCTCTATCTCACCCGTTCAAAGCATGGACAGGGGGCACTGGGGCACATCTCCGTTTCCCACCCCCATTTGTTTGAATGTCCATTTGAGAAAGTCATTAAAGGTGGTTTAGGCTCCTCACAAATGGGTGACGTACCTCACCACAGTACCACAAATTAAAACATAGGTTTTTATGGATGGCTGTCAGCACTTGGTCACTTTCTGTAGTGACCTTACTTTGGTATGGTTCTGTATTACAGCAAAGTAAATGCGACTTTAACAGTACTGATACTACAATAGTAGCTCATGTGCGGTGTGTCATTACATTACTAAACTAGCCGAAGCCCGTGCTACGCATGGGTGGTATTCCCTGCATGGTTTGTGCCACTGGTTAGGTATAGTAGCTGATGTGTGTCCATGTTCGACCGAAATAAGTTTCTTCAAATTATTGCACATACTGGCTAACAAACGCTGATTTTCGTTCGCTTCGCTTACTCGGGCAGCGCATCCTGTGACTCAAATCCCCCACCCCTCCCCACTGTTTAATGTTAATGGTACTCTCTTTCTCATGATCACTTCTATTATATTCTTCTATGTTCGTGTTGGTGGAAATATCGGCGCATATTGTGAGTCAAATGTACACTCCCCTCCCCACAGCTAATGATCCCTCTTTTGTAACGCTCACTTCTATTATATTCCACCAGCCATGTTCACGCTGGTGGAAATAAGGCGTAAGGTGGCTTTCGAGAAACATGCTGTCCTGAAAAGCTTCCCCCATTGTTTTCCGTCTACCCAACGCCTAATTCAGCCATTTTGGTTAGTTCTGCTCGCAACAGCTGGTCGAAAATGGGCGCCACCGACGTTTCGTTTACTTTTTTAACAGCGTGTTTAGGCACAGATCATTGAAATGATTGTTAAAATGATTGTCGAAGTGGTGTATGCGAATATTAACCATATCAAAAGCAAGGCCAAACGGACGATGTTAAAATGGTTTCGGCATGCATAAAACTACAGTCACCTTTACATGTGTAACGAAATAAAGTAGGGAGGAACGGATGAGGATTGAGCAGCTGAGATTTTTTTTTTTTGGGGGGGGAGGACCACCCGCATATGTTTTTGGGAAGAGGAGCAGGTTAACGTGTCTCCCCCTTCAAGAAAAATTGTCAAGATTTAGTAACAAAATGAATTTAAAAAAAAAGAATGTAAGGGATGGGGAGAGCATGTATTGGGGGAAGGAGATTTATCGCTGGAGATGGGAACAGGGCAACTTTCCATCCCCCCCTCCCCCCACCATTCACCTCAGTGCAGCTAAGCTTACCATCCATTCCTACCTATGCCTCCCACTCCCCCCATATTGTAAGTCTTCCCTCCCCCGCACCACTGATTGCTCCACTTTTTTTTTGTAATGTATCTTCAGACAGTTTATGCCCCCTCCACAGATATATGTCCTATCCCATTCCCGGTCACTCACGTTTTTGTATATTTTGTACTGAAACTTTAAAGATTTCCCCACCCCACAGCCCCAGTCGTCATCAGTACCTTTTTTTTGTATTTCTTGTACTGAAATTTAAAAATCCCTTGTCGCTCTTCCGTACTTTTATTCTTTGCACAGAAACTTCACAAAGCCCTTCCACCACCACCACCACCATCACCTCCGCAGCTTGTCCTTACAATTTTTTTCGAACTGAAATGTTAAAAATTCCTACCATTCCCACATGGACATGGTGCCAAAGCGCATGTGGGGGGGTATTGACTCACCCCAAAGGAAAACACTGATATTTTCGTCAGGGAACAGATGGAAGCTTTTTGGGAACAAAATATGCGTTCTTTATTATAATGTGTAAAAATATAAGAACTGGTGAAATACGAGACAATAAAAAAATAGGCTCATCAAAATTACAAACACAGATTTTATTGCGCCACTACTGCCAACACCTGGTACTCATCTGTAACTACTCCCCCCCCCCCCCTCCGACCCCCAAATCATTTTATTTTCATACTCAATTCGAAAATGAACCCATCCTAACCCACTTTTTTATTTTACCGAAAATTCTAAAATCCTCATCCGCCATTGTTCGTTCATCCCTACTATTTTTTGGTACAGAAATACCCCATCCTGACCCCGGAGTCGCCCGACACCCAAATCCTAATCTATCTTACAGAATGAAAGCTGGAACACCTGGTTGCCTACGACAAGACGCGCTGTTGTCGATTATCCCGATATCCCAACAACATGGCTGATTTCTAACTACCAATTTCCCTTTTTTTTCTGACGCGTTGGGCCGTATCGCTGCCCGGTCAACCCAGCGGTCGTACGCCAGGATAATTTTATGGCATACATTGCTGTGTGTAGGCGTATTTGAGTCTGGCTATGCTTAGTGAATGACGTTTGTTATTGCTTCTGGTTGTTGGAAAAGTACAAAAAAAAAAGCTTTTCTAATGATCGCTTTCATCTTTGTGGAGTGGATTTATATCAAAGCATTGTGTGACTCAAATTTGTAATGAACACATTCAATAAGGCTCAAGTCGGTCTCGAAACTTTCCCTAGACACGCGAGGCCTGCTCCTTGCTGACCTATTTTAATTTGCTGTTCGGTCGGTAGATGGCATCGTATGTTCTGCTGCTTGGTTTTGCCGTTCGGTCGGCCGTGGCTGGCGCTGCGCTGCAGGCGTTGTGTAATTATATATATATATATTGCGGGAAGGCACGATAATTGGGGTGGGGTGAGAATCATAGATATTTTAGTCCTTTGGAGAGGGTAAGTAAATTATACTAAGCCTACCTGTATTTATTATACATCTTCTGTGGAAGAGTTTGCTATTTTTTGTGGTTTTTTTGGCTGAGTGTGCCATTCACCTGCTTTCGCCCCTTCAAGGGCCATGAACGTATACTGATGACGTCCTCACCAAATGCTACGACTCACATTCCTAAAATGCTTTATGACCACAAATTCTGAAATTACCTCTGTACAGCCTCCCCCCCCCCCCCCCCGGGGGGGGGGGGGGGGGGGCTGTAACTAGATTATTTCACAATTTCTGACCTTCACAGTTTTGGAAGGAGCTGTTTGTTAAGCTCTGCTGGCCCTGTTGGTGCATTTGGTGAGGACGTCATATGACGTACATGGCCCTCGAAATTGGACTTCTGCTAGTCGTGATAAACCGTATCTACCGTACATCGAGTTTACCCGTAGAAAGAGTGGAAACTACTCAGATCAATGAAATCGTATACTTACAGACAATTCGTAGAGGAAATGAAAATTGCTTGCTTGCTTACAAGCCTGTTCTACGGCTTTTGCCAAATCGACAGCCCCTTCTCCACCTTTAGCCCAATTGTTGCACACTACGGCATCAAAAGCACCGTATTGTTTGCTGAGATCGCGTACCAATTGTAATTCAGCAGGTGTATCGGTCCTGCAAGATGAAGTACATGATGATTTGAAATTCACATTATTATAGAAGACGGCAAGCAATGCTTTCTTAGTTCTGAATAGTTGCAAAAATTATTAAACCTTGGATCTTGGCATAAGAAAAAAATCAATACAGCATAACCATACACATGTAGCAACATGCAATCATATACAGAATGTGTCTGATGTAACTATATTAGTGCTTTAAATGTAAGCTGTAAAAGTACCCGCCTCAGGATCGAATCCGGACCTTCCGAGCAGAAGGTGTTCATGCTATCCGCTGCCCACCTGTCCCTGCATTTCTACCCCAGTCCTAAGGCATTAATTACCAGGGCCAAAGCGACTTGGGGGGGGGCCCCCCCCTCCCCCCCCCCCCCCAACCATCCAAGAAACACATACCGTTGGCAAATTCGAGTTGTCGAGTTGGCAAAATCGGACAAATTTTCAATACAAATTCCAGTTTCCACGAGTACTGGTTAATTATTATTATTTTTTTTGCTATGTCACCACCGTAACTTATAAGTATCACAGATAATGTAGAAAATAAAAACAAAAAATTGACAAAACCGTATCCCCACAGAGTTTGAAGTCGTGATTCACAATTAACTTTGCGAAAATCGTTGACAAAACTAAACACACATCGTTGACACAGTTGACAAAACTAAAAACTGAGTTGCTATTTTACTTCCTATAGTTCTTTTTCTGTTAGACAACACCACTCAGATTGGGGTTTTAACGTGGAGAAAATTACTGGCATATTAATATACCAAAACACAACATCACTGCCAGGATTTAAAACGTTTTTTAAGTAAAGCAGAAATATCAACAAACTGCATAAAACAAACTCTGCGTAAGGACTTTTGCCAAGTTATCGCCGTCTAAAGTT
Source organism: Lithobius niger (assembly GCA_023313725.1). Lineage (NCBI taxonomy): Eukaryota > Metazoa > Arthropoda > Chilopoda > Lithobiomorpha > Lithobiidae > Lithobius > Lithobius niger. Next base: position 13,591 of record JAHWFP010239878.1, read on the forward strand.
GTAATACCAAATAAATCTCAATAATTAATGCAGTTATTTGATTTACTAGTTCGTCTACTAGTCCATCAATCAGTGCCTTGGTTTTAGTTAAAACAGTAATGTGAACTAAAGCTGTACTTCATGAAAATCGGGTACAGTTGGCAAAATCAAAAACCGAGTTGGAAAAATTGAATTAGCTGTTTGACTTTCTGTTGTCCTTTTGCTGTTAACCTATCGCCACTAAATTTGGATTTGTATTAATGCAGAAACAACTACATTTTTCAAATGAAAATTGTTAAAAATTTTAAACTTGTTAATTTCGAAGGTCCAAAATTTGACGACAAGAGTTCATAAGATCCCATATTAAATGACAAAAGTGACCCAAAGGCCACGAAATGATGGCCAAAATTACCCTACGGGACCGGTAATTATTTATCTTAAGGGGAAGGTCATACATTTTTGAGGTCCCGTCAAAAGGGAGAGGTCAAAAACACACTGACCAACCGGAAAAAAAGTCATTTTTGGACCACAAAAATGGCACTGTCAGCAGTCAAAATTTCCAAAAACGGTTCAGCTTCTTGGGGGGGAGGAGCCCCCCAGACCCCCCCCCATGCTGTTTACAAAGTTTTGAAACTAATAATACTATTACTGGAGGTTCAGTTTTTACAAAAAAAACTTTGTATAAAAGCCTTGGCACCTGGTTTCTTGGCGTCTTCTGCATTTCAGGTGCTAACTATGTTAGGATGTGGTCATACAAGCAAACAGTGTGTTCATCATACTTTTATAGGAGTCTCGACAAAAGATGGGCATAAATATTTTTTGGGGGTAGTCACATCATTTTTTAACCTTAGGGTTGGGGAAATCAAGGTTTTTTTCAGGTCTTGAAGGGGGATCAAAAATTTAGTGATCACATTTTCATTTCCCACCTCACCCCCACGGCCATAAATAATGACCGGTCCCCAAGATCCCCTGAATCAATGGCAAAAAAAATTAAATTGGAGCATGTTGATTTCAAATGTGGAAGCTCTTCTCCAATAATACCTCAAGTTGTTTTGGAGAAAACTGAGGTAAAAAGTTTCGCCCTTTCTTTCGTCTTTCAACGCTCCATTATTTAAAAACTGGAGCATGTTTTTGTTTTAAAATGTGAAAGTTTTTTTTACAGTGATACCTCTAGGCCTGTAGTTGTTTGGGATACAACTGAGAAAAAGATTTCATTACTTTTCACATTTCGATAGTACATTAAAAAAAATGTCTGCCCCTGACCTGCTGCCTATGCTTGCACACAGGAGTCATCGTCATTCATCATAGCCCAAAAGTCCAAAATGTACAATTAAGTCAACCCTCAATGGCCAGCTGGCCTGTTTATATAATTCTAAACTGAACTCGGTTTAATTTAATTTGGAAAAAAAAAATCTAAAAAAAACATGATTTAGTCACAATAAAATTTTTAAGAAACCTACCATCCTAAAAATTGCATTAAAAAAAAATCACCAAAATTTGTTCGACAATTTGTTGCTTCAGTGTTCACTGGAGGCTAGAAATAGGCACTAAAATAGCATAAAATGCTTCAGCTTCCGGGGCTCTGCCCCGGACCCCGCTGGGGGAGCTTACGGCGCTCCCCCACACTCCCTAGCTGAGCGTAGCGGATCCCCTCAAAAGTACTTTACTGTCATTATTTAAACCAGTTGGCAAAATCATAAAATGAGTTGGCATGGCAAAATGCGAGTCACTCCCCCCCCAACCAAGTACCCTTCGCTACGGCCCTGTTAACTACCGCTTCTCAATAGAGACTGTCAAGATGTAAATGATAAATAACTTTAATGTTACATTAACAATATCCACCGCAATATAATTTCACCCACCGCACATGCAGTGTGTGGCGGTGGTCTGGCTACGGCCCTGTATGTAGCCAGGAAGAAATGAATATTGTATTTGTTATTAGAGGCTGAAGGCCTTGCCCTGGAGGAGCTCATTCATCTGCTCCTGGCAGAGCATATTAAATGAAGAATAAAAATCTGAAGTAATTATTAGTTAAAATACATGTTCTTCCGATCATTTAGCACTCTTGGCAACAATTAAATACTCACGTAAATGTATTAATAGCTATCACCACTGGAATTCCAAACTTGTTCGCATTACTGATTTGTTTGGCTAAATTGCTTGATCCTTTTTGTACCAGATCTAAGTTCTGCAACAACAAAATTTGCTTCATTTTACAAAACCATGATAATCATAATTAATGGCATGCCATTTCTAACTAAGAAAGGTCTATCTTAGCCAAAAACTGTAACAGAGGATATTACTCTGCATTAGGGGGAATCTGCCCTTTTTTGCTGCTCCTACGTGACGAGACTTTCCTCCATGTCTCTTTCCCATTGGCACCAATTTGAACACAATTGCTGCGAGTTCTTTATTATGGCCAGACTTATAGGTAAGAAACAATTTATCTAAGTCTGGCCATAATAAAGAACTCGCACCAATTAATTGTGTTCAAATGTCAACTGCAACATCAATGTTCACACCTGAAAACTAAACGGGGTAGCTTGGGGGCGAGTATGCGTTGCTGCATCTAGTGCAGTGCACACAACAACTAGTCCAATGCCTGAGTAAGTCGATGGATAAGCAGTACCAGTTACTTTTTAGTATCATTATTACACACAAAAATGTGTCTCTCAGGTGCTATGGTACGAGGCACCTCAAGTATGCTCTAGTTTAAAGATACTTTCTTTTTTTTTAAAGATGGACCCACTTTTATGTAGCTTTTTTTTTAAAGATCTGATTCGGTTTCTTATTGAAAAAACTGTTACTTCGGTCATTTTACTTTGGCAAAACGTATTCCACTGTAACTATTTCTTAGTTTCTGCACATTAGCATCATACAGGCGACTAAGACCGAAATGATACGACTACCCACCTGACGGTAGCATCACAAAATGGGCCACCAAAGGAGGGAGAGGGCAATTAAGAGTCGGGTTATGGCAACCAAACTGTATTCTTGTTATATTAGGCGTTATGCCCATTTTTGCCAGCAAATAATAGCCGTGGTTTTGAGCAAATATAACATTTTCTTTTAATTGTGGAAAATGTAAGGGGAAGGAACAGGGATAAACAAAACAACTGGAGGGGGATGAACTAATTTAGTGAGCAATTCCAGCTTCATTGAGTAGATTAACATTAACCACAGGAGGAGCAAATGAAGGGAGATGCACTGATTGAGTGAGCGAAGCAATCAAAAGTTAGCTTATGTTAGCCAGTACGCACAAAACACCAAACCATGACAATTTGGCTGGTGTAATGGCTAATTTTATAACGGCAAAAGTGAAAATTATCAATTCAGGAAAAGGTAGAGTTGAAGATAAGACGGTGCTACCTTTTGTACGTCCACAGTTCTAGGAAAGGTATCATATCCACCCAAAACCAAAAGTGGTATAAGAGAAGCTGCCAAGTTTCCAAAAATTGTTGATCTTTGAAGGTGCCGTAGTGATGTAATTCAACCAGGGAAAGGCCGCCAATGTTAATTGTATGAGCAAAGTTAATTGCAGTGAATAATACTTTGGACGTTAAATGAAAACTTAAAGATTGCTACTGCAACTGTTATGGCTACTTTTAAGGGTCACCAAGAGTATCAAGAACAAATATCATCGCACATTTAAACCAATTAAATACTAATCAAAGAAGTGCACTCAACCTATGAAGGATTACAAAAAAAGGACTATTTTTTTTTGTCATTCCACCCTAATGAGCAGAGCAGTTTTAGTCCTGCAAAGCAGTTGGTGGTGTTTTTAGTATTATAACACTTTCTCCTTTTTTGTAAATGGTCCCTTTAGAAGATGGCAGCTAGTCAAAGGTAGTAACAACCTAATGGAAGAATCTTTCACTACTAAAATTGCCACATTAAGTATTTACAAGGTCGTTATTCATCTTTCACCAAGTTTACGCAATGAATCTACGTCTAAATTCAGAAGTCTTTTTCAATTTCCATTACTGGACATCCAAAAGACTTTAATCACAATATTAGGCCTCGTTTTTGAAAAAAAAAACCAAGATACTTTAAGGACATGAAAGATTTTGCTTAATACATATAATGATTAAACAAGGACAGAAAGCCAAATGAGCTCGATAAGGCTTACATAAATACAGATGCAAACCTATTTACGTTGCCTTTTGGACTTAAATGTCAGAGTGCTTGAGCGGGCATTGAACCCACAACCTTGGAAACCAAGTGCCGAGGTCCTACCACTGAGCCACACTGACAATGTAAATGGCAACGTAAATAGGTTTGCATCCATATTTATTTAATAATATAACGATCATCCATACGATGATTTCCCATTAAGTAGAAGTTGACGTAAATCACTGTAAATTTGATAAAGGCAAGTCAGAAATAAGCTATCACCAAAATCACGTTATAAAGTAAGTTTCGCTCATGGCTTTTTTCCAACTTACCTTTCCATTAAGCAGTTTTCCAGCATCAAAGCTTACTTATCCATTGTTTCAATTCAAATTTCATATTTTTCAGTAGATATACCTAAGTGTTACCTCTTCAACATAAGCTGCTGGTAGCGGGGTGCCTGGAGTGACGTTAGGCCCGCCGCCATGCATCTTGAGTGCCCTGATTGATGCAACCATCACCACTGCACTGGGAACAAGACCTGAGTATTTGCATTTGATGTCAAAAAACTTTTCCATTCCGATGTCGGCACCAAACCCAGCTTCTGTCACTAAAAGAGTAAAATAAAAACACAACATAAAAATAAAATAAGCACTCTTCCACACGATGAAATAAAATATACGCAAATCGTTGTAAATCACCAAATTGTATATATTAATCAGCATTTAATATGTCTTTGAGCCTTTACATTTAGTTGTATTTCTTTTCCACTGCCTACGGCATCAGGCATTTGCGGGAGATTGGAACCCGTCACTGCTGTGACCTTAACAATGCGAGCGATTAGTAAATAAAGGAGAAATCACAAGGTAAAGGGTAAATGAAGCAAGCAGTCTGCATTAAAGACTGGCCTTGTGAGGACACACGATGCACTAATCTGAGAAAGAAAGAAAAGACAACTACCCCGACTGGGACTCGAACCCAGGACTTCCCGTTTACTTCCGGATAGTAAACGGGAAGTCTGGGTTCAAGTCCAGTCGGGGCATTTGTCTTTTCTTTCTTTCTCAGATTAGTGTATCGTGTATCCTCACAAGGCGTCTTTAATGCAGATTGCTTGCTTCGTTTAATGCGAGCATAGTTGTGGCTTGAAACCTACTACTGTACTGCTCATTTGGAAATGCATAAAATAGTACTGGAATATATTAGTTTTTGTTTAAATTAGTAATGAAATGCATCACATTGTCAAAGGGGGGGAGGGAGGGGGTAATAGTTTTTAAACAATTGATGTTCAAAGTTGAAAATGATAGACAATGGTAAAATAAAAATACAGTAGACACTCAATATGGCGAACCTCGGCGTGTATGGAATTTTTCCACAGAAAGAACTATTTTTAACTAAGGTATTTGGTTGGTGACTTTCTGTTCATATGCTGAAAACACCTTTGTATAAAGAACTCTCTATAAGGAACACCTCCATATAAAGAATCCTTTTTCAGTAGAGGTATTTTTACATACTAAAAACCATCCTGATAGAACCAATTTACAAAACGTTTTATTGACCAAAACATCAATGAATTTACAAGATGACGAAAAAGGCAAACCTGAATCACACTCCAGTTTAAGTTTTCCACTGAACAATGTAAAACTGCAGTTTTAGGCACACTACAGTCCTCACACTATAACGAAAGTGTAGATGTGGTTCAATCTTATTTGTGAGGTTTTTACACTCGGTATAAGGAATTTTGAAATCACTTCACTCGCAGTTCAATGTAAAGGTATTTCCGTATTACGAACTCCCTGTATAAAAAGCTATTATTTGGTGAATTATCTTGTTTATTATAAGGAGAGCCTACTGTAACAAACTCCACAAACAGACAATTAGCTTTCAAGTCCCAGTCATATCCATACACGTAATGTAATGACAAGACTGATTGATTGAAGAAGAATATAATGTTTTAAAACTTAACGGAAAAGCAGAAAAGAAGCTCCGATAAACAACTAACTAATTGTTCCTATAGTTTTTCAAGAGTTTTATTTTTAATGAATTTATTCAGTGAGAAGTGTGTGCATGTAAAATATTAAATTTATTAAATTTACACACTGAATACATTAAATTTATTCAGTGTGTGTGTGTTATTTACATATAGAATCTTATAATGCCTACAGCTAGCAAACAATTTAAAAATCAGGAACTATAAATTGCTTGTGGGTGATTAAATGAAGGGCGTAAACATTTTTTTTCTTTTAACAGAATAAAGAGAGTAGTCGATTTTTTTTTATTCAATCAGTAAAGTAACGAATGGCCCCTTCACTGTCATAATTCTACAAAAAAAAAAAAAACAGGAGAGTTGTACACATTATTGCAATTGCCAATGCCAAATTACCAAAAACCCCAGTACACTCAATCACCACTTTCTCAAAAAAATACCGTAAGTCGCATATTACCAGCCCTGGCAAAGCTATGGTCTGTAACTAGGTTATTCACGATTTCTGAACTTAAAGCAATTTATATCAGAATTTTTCTGCTAGAAATTGACTAAAAGCTTCATACATTAAAGAAAATTAATGCTTCATCCCCCTAAATCATGGTATTTTTACACCAAAATTAACTAAAAGCTTCATACATAAAGCAAACTGAATAAACTAATAAACTAAATTCCTGAACAAAGAAAATAAAGATAGGTGACAGGCATTGCAAAGATAGGCGACAGGCATTGCATTAATGCTAAACGGACTGAACCCAAGCATGTACGTATGTCAATGATTGCATAATGCCAAATTTACCACTGTGATGAAGTTAGGCCTGAACTTCCACCCTCCTCCTCCCGGACAGAAGTAGGATTCTAATTATAACTTTATGGCCCACCCCCATTTTTTATTGAATTAATTTTAACAGCCTATGGGAGTTTAACAGGCGATTTACAGTAAAGAAATAAAAACATACCAACGTATCCATTTGGTCCAACCAACTTCAGTGCTATTTGGTCAGCCACGATAGATGAATTGCCATGAGCAATATTGGCGAATGGTCCTGCATGCACAAACACTGGAGTTCCCTAAATTGTCACACACACAAAAAAAAAATATATATAAATGTGCTGCTTCTCAGGCCCCGCACGGGTGTTATTAATTACTGTAGGTCAACCTTTTTTTAAGTTTCGTACTGGCCCTGGATATTTTTTATTTTTTTCATAATTTCACCAAAACTTGACCAATTTTGACTTTCCAGTACATATACACCATTTTCTAAGTTTTTTGACAGCTTTTGAATAGTGCCACTCTAAAGTTAATGATTTAAATTGTAAGATATTCAGCAAAAATCATATTCGTCCCAAAAGTTGGAGCTAGAATTAACTTGTGATAGAAGTCATGACACTGAAAATTAGGACATGGAATGAACTACATTGGCGTTAATAAATGTAATACGATATTTGTTGTGTGTTTAAATGTGTTTGTTCATTAAAAGCACACTGAAGTCACTTTAGAAGCAAATAATAAAAAGACTAAAATTGCAGAGCCCGAACCTGCTTAATTTTAGTTGCCTAACCGATAATATCCATTACCTGTTTTATTAGCAGTTTCCCCCTTTTGAGCTATTTATCCCCTAGAAGCTTGAAAGTTGTCTTCCGTGCCAGGCTCGTACGGTACGGCGCATGTGCGGGCTTGGGCCTGCTTATATAAGCTCCGGCGGGCGTCCTGTTGGCATCATTTCTCCACCTTCCAGAATCAAGCTCATGGAGGGGAGGCTTGGCCGGGAATCTAGGTAATGTATATTTCGGTTAGGCAATAAAAACTAAAATTAAGCAGGTTCGGGCCCTGCAATTTTAGTCTTTTTATAGCCGATGAAAATATCCATTACCTGTTTTATTAGCAGACTTCGTCACATGGTAGAGGGCTAGGTTCAACTTTTCCCGCAGTACGAGCTAGCATCCACAGGAAAAGATACTTTTCCTGATGAAGACACACCTGAATTCCCAACCACTTTCACCTTATTGATAACACGGAGTAATAGCAAAACTCGAAGTGAGTTGCTTAATAACATACCAAGGTGAGATTGGGGAATGCGGCTTGCTCAAGTCTCCCTCTCCCCATCTATCGCATGCTTATCATTAAAGGGATACAAGGTCGGTAGTCGAAACAACCTACCTTGTGGGAAGAAAGATGATCTTGCAGGTCTGAGGCATCTTCAATGAGCGAAACATTGGACCAGAGGTATGTGGTTGAGGCGAGAAACGCCAGCCTAGGATGGTACTTGTTGGTAACTGGGATAGGAACGCATGTAGGAGGAGGGTTCCGGTGTGGTGGTAAGGTGTAGTTGTCGAACTGTCTTCATTTCTTGCGGAATGGGTGGTGAGACGCCTTGGAACCTCTGAGGAGGCGAAGCCGCGAGCAAGGGGAAAGTTTCCACTATCGTATGTTAATAAGGGGACGGTAGAAGCGGACACCTCGCTGCCCCATAAGAATGTTGGAGGTGTTTTCGAAACGGAGGGTGAGGATGACCATGGGATCATTCTGAATCCCAAGGCTATGCTTGTAGCCTTAGTACGGTACGGAGAGCAAGGTAGGTTCCCGTCAGCGGTTTTTTTTTTTTTGTATTAGGATTGATGCTGCCGTGAAAGACTGGTATGAATGATGGGGCGTTGTCAAATTGCCACACCGAATAATTAGAGAAGTGGGACATAAGTGGAGATTGCAGCGTTTGTTGCCAGACCGGAGACAGGAGGTAAACCGGAGGGGTCACTGTTGGGTTCGATGTGCGTTGCAGGAGTAGGCATAGTGTCAGACTTAGATACTGACACGCATGTTGGATTTAGAGAGTGAGATGTGGCTATTGAAACATCGGATGGTATGATGTCACGCTGATGGAGAGGAGGTGCTCCAGACGGACTAGCGGCGGAAGAGTCTTATTGTGGTGTAGGAACGTCGTCAAGAGCAGGTGGAGTAGGCGAGGTGCCAACCGATGTTGTAGTGGGAACTGGAGTCGGCGGAGTAAAGAACTGCTCGGCGGTAGCGGATGGGCTATCCAGCGGGGAAGGCAGAGCTGACTGGGCTGCATGATGTAGTTCCTGGACGAAAGGTGAGTGATGTGATGTGACGTGGCGGAGGATGGACGGTAAGGTGAAGTGATTCCAACTGTGGATGGCACAGTGTGTGGGCGTCGTGTATGGAAGCAGGCATGATAGTACGCCTGCCATATTGGGCATAGAAGGCATATTGGGAGGCATATTGGGTAGAGAAACGTTCCGCAAATCTTGAGAACGAAATCGATATTGAAGTTTTAAGTCCTCCATTTCCTTGACAGAGAAATGCAGCCTTTGTATGAGTGCTTCTCGTAAGACGGATGCTGCAGGGAACGAAACGAGTTGTAGCGGAGGCACAGCATCTTGGGACTTCATGTCGAAACGTGGGGGTGAAACAGGCAGTGGAGGGTGTTTCGATGAAGAGATTCTGCTGGATGTCGAACGCAGAAAGGGATCCTCCGCGTGATCACCAGCAATGGGAGGCATATTGTGGTGATGCGGAGGTGCGAAGGGAAAACGAGTCGTTTTCATTTGTAACACTCGTGTTGGGAGGCAAACTAGATTTTGTAAGAGTGTAGTCCAGAACCTCCGGCAACCGCTGGGACGGCATCAGTTGCTGGGAGTTTCGGTCGTTTAGGAGTACGTGGACGCGGAACGTCAGTTGGTATTTTTTGTTGTAGTGGTTTCTGTGGCGTGGTGTCCGAGGCTGGAGCATGATGTGTTGCCTCGATAGGGATTACCAAGGGATTAGAGCCTCCTTGGATTGGAGGGCCAGGTTCGGTTGATATACACGGGTCTTGGTGAGTAACAAAAGTCAAAGTCACCGTCCGCAGGAGGAACAGGTGGAGGCAGTAAAGGAGCCGGAGGAACAGAACGAGGAGGCTGAGCGTCCGGAACGGCAGAGGGACCAGTGTCCTAATGGACTGAAGGGCGTGGTGCTGAAAGAATGGAAGCAAGCCAGGGCGAAACGTAGGCAGAGACCGGAGTTTTACTGTTTGGAATGTTGAACGGAAGCGTCCAAAAAGAACATGTACATGGGATGAAGTGAGCGGCTCATTGGACTGTTGAGTTGCGGAACGTCCCGAAGGTTGGGAAGAATGCGATGAAAAATCCAGAGGAGTTAGTTGTAGTCCTACAAAAGAGGTCACTGTGGCAGTAACTTGTCGTGCTTTGAGCTGGCGTTGAAGACAGGCATATCGTCCCTTTGTCCAGGAGAGTTCCTCGGAAGGAAATGTAGGTCCTGCGCCGTCGGCGGCTAGCTGCAAAAGATTGGAGATGCGGTTGTAGTATCACAGGGTGCAGGAAGGGATCTTGGAAAGGAAGGGATTCGGTGGCGGACGCGATTGTTCCAAAGAACCTGGTTCTGTAGTCAGTTCAAGAACGGTAATGTCGTCCGCAACTGGCGTAGCTGGTGGGGACGTGGGATGATAAGTGCAGCGATGAGGAACCATCCCTTGACATCCCCGTAGCTTGCGGCATGAGAAACCGTGGATGGAATTTAACAGAAGGGAGGTACCTTGCTTCAGTTAGTCGCAGTGGGATGGCAGGGACGGAGGGAGATGACGGGAGGGACGTGATGTTGCTGGACATAATAGAGGCAAGTGCATCATCCCTTGCCACAGACCGAGGCCTTGTAGGAGGAAGAACGTGATGCTGCCGTTCTCAACGGGAGTAAGTTCCTCTCCCCTTGTGAGAGACCGAAAACCAGTAGGGGGAACGAGGAGTGAAATGGGGAACGTGAAGCCGTTCCCTAAGGAGAGCATACGTTCGTCAAGAACAGCAGTAGGAGCAATTGTAGATTGGTCCGGGCAGGCGGAACGCGGGACAGCGTTGCTCGTCGACCAGGTTATTACATGAAATTAATCTGTGTATTTCGAACAGGAACGATGGACGAGCCGACTTGGGTAGGAACCAAGAGCACACCTCAAACACCAGAAGGTGTGAAGGGGCCCAAGGAACGGAATAGGAAGTAGGGTGAGATGTGGACCACGGGCCGGACGGAGTATCTCCAAATAGTTTTTGCCTAAGATCACGGCAGATGAGGAGAAGAGCCGAACTGCCGCGTCCGACAGTACATATATGACGGCGGCTATGCAAACGAATGCGCAGTAAGGTCGTGATGCGGATGGATATCTTTGGACTAGTAAAGCGGAACAGCCAGTAGAGAAGGAAAACAACTCCAATCGACAGCAGAAGTTGATGGGAACTAGGGAAGGCACATCCTGGAGGTTCTAACGTCACATCCTGGAGGTTCTTACGTAAGAAGGAGGCTGTGCAGGGAATGCGCAGTGGGTCCTGGTCGTAAGAGGTAGCAAGTGCTTCCTCTCCCTGTCTCAGACCGAGGTCCGGAAGGAGGAACGTAGAACGACATAATAATGTCGATCCTAGTTGGCGCACATGCTCCCTTCCCCGCAGCGGCGGAGGGCTGCAGGAACGAAGGAACGTATATTAGAAAAAAGACGAGTGGGCTGCATCGCCGGAATGTCTAGTACAGAATAGGGCTGTGCAGTAGGCCACGTAGACAGTGAGCAAAGCAGTGCGCAAGGGGTAAAGAAAACTGAGGACGACGATCGTTGCTCGTCAAAATTGATCCATGCACTGCCCAAACGCTATGATGACACAAGCCACCTTGGGCTAGGGGCCAAGAGGAACAGTGGTGCGGAGAGGCCTCGGAAGGAAGTGGACAGGAAGGAAGGTATATTCCATCCGTGGACGGTGGTAAACGGAATAAGACGAAGCTCTGGGTAGCGGAACGGCCGTATCACGTAGGAACGGAGGTACCGTTCATCCGTGTAATGTTGGCATGCAGAACGTCCTTTGGTTTTGAGATGCCAGTGGGAGGCGGAACGACCGTGTCATGGGGACGGCCACCACTGAAGTGGAAAAGACGGTATCGTCCATTCGCAGGACGGCGGTATGCGGAGGGGAACGTAGAATCCTATGCAGAACGTCGAGGGGAAGTTCAGAAAGCGACCACGCGTGGCGATCCCCCTAGGAGAAATGATGCCAACAAGACGCAGCGCCGGAGCTTATATAAGCAGGCCCAAGCCCGCGCATGCGCCGTACCGTACGAGACTGGCAGGGAAGACAACTTTCAAGTTTCTAGGGGATAAATAGCTCAAAAGGGGGAAACTGCTAATAAAACAGGTAATGTGAATTTTCGTCGGCTATGAAAATAAAAATACCTTCGTAACCATGAAATTTCTGTCAAAGTAAAATGCCCGAGAAGCAAAGAGGTTTTGTTTCATAGCTTTAAGTGTTAATACAATGTTCATACTCACCTTGGTTACGCTTACATTCTAAGTCCAAGATATTTTCCACACAATAGCTACGCAAATTTTCTACAGCCAGTGTTTTTTTGGAATTGGTGGGGCTCAAGCGACAATATTTTGCGAAGATATTTTGTGGGAAGTATCTTGGGCTTTGAAAATAAGCGTAACTAAGGTGAACATGAACTTTCTCTAAAGGCTGATAGGGTTATTTTACTGGGTGAATTTCAATTTATAAAGATACACCGTAACACATTACCAAAGAGTCCTTCAAACCATGTACGGTTAAGGGCGAATTTTCGAGTTTGTATTTTGGAAAACCAAAATACAAACTGTCGATAATTCGTCCTTAACCACATATGGTTTGAAGGATTCTTTGGTAATGTGTTACGGTGTATCTTTATAATATTAACTTTAATGTGAATTTTCAAAGTAAATGATATGACGTTTTTTTAGTAAGTGTTAATAGTCAACTAAACTGAAAAAGTGCAAAAAAAAAAAAAATCCTTGCACTGCACTGCATACAATCGTGTCTCATTCTCACTCAATAGGCTAGTAGATTTGGACATCTTGCCAGCGTGCAAAGTAACATCAGAATTTACAAAACACCAATTTGTTAGCTACTCCAGAGGGAGTTGGAAATGTTTCAAATGTAAAGTTTCTTTGGCTCTTTCCTTCACTTAATAACTCTACTGTTTTCAACTGAATAGGTTTGCTGAAAAGAGTTGGGATGATGAGCAGCTTTTAAATCTGCAGATGAATTCTATTACAATACTTAACAGAATGGAAAATTATTAGTGGTTGATGAACTACTTGTATAAATGTTTGCAGAGGTAATGTGCTGTCACCGAAGGTCTACTGTGCTTTAAATTTCAAACAGGTTTCAAATTAAAATCATCTGGGAACTTCTTAATACACAAAGCATTTCAGAAATTTTTCACCCAAAAAAGCATGTGCATGAATTGTCAAGTGATTCTACATAGAAACCAAGCAATCTATTTCTTGCAGAATGTTTTTTATTCATGGGGCCTAATTTTCAATGAGCCTTTAAACTTTTGTTAATTAGTAAACTTAAAATACCCAACAGAGAACACAATTATTGCCTGCTAACCAGACATCAAAGAAGTTCGAATTAGGGAACCAATACATAGATGTATGTACTTGGGAAAAGTAGCAGTTGTAAGTACGACAATTTTAACTTGATTAAAATTAGTTTTTACTATCCTAAAATACTTACCTCTAGTATGTGCTAAAATCGTTTTCGATTTGCTTTTCTACCCGATTTTTTAAACCCCTTAAAAGTTTAAAACACCTGCAACACTTGCAATGCAATGAGGTTAGCCTATCTGCCACTTGGTGCGCAACAATCGTTGCCTCCAACAAGCCAGCGCCAGGCCAACAGTGACACTTCGTTTTCCGGAACCCACTACTCAACTTTTCCAGGGTTCGGCGAAGCGGGGAGGCTGGGCGGGTCCTACTAGAGGTAAGTATTTTAGGATAGTAAAAACTAATTTTAATCAAGTTAAAATTGTCGTTTCTTACTATCTGTAAAATACTAACCTCTAGTATGTGCTGAATTTGTCCAATAGGCCGGTGGGACAGCACGAACCCTGCTAACTCTCGTTGCATTGCACTCCACACCAACAATACAGTACACATCACAGATTAAACACTGCCAGCAACAAACCTTTACCCATCTCAGCACTTGTCTCGGGCGAGGTCCTCAGCCATGGACTGCGATCCACCACTGGTATTGCCACCGGGCAACAGTGATGACAACTGTCCATCTTTCCACTGTGTACTGTCCACTGTGTACAAGGTGCATATCCCCACAACTTCTTCACCAGGAAAGGGTTCATGTGGGCCAACCCCTCAACACTCCTCGTGTCAGGTTGGAAACTCTCTAGTATGCACTTTAACAGGAAGCCTTCCACCATTGCAACACCAAACACTGCCTCGTGACGTGTCGCCTGAACTTCACTGTCTTTGCCCACCTTCTTTCTTCCATTTAGAGAAAGTTCCAGTGGGCATGATGACACTACAACATTCCTTGTGTTGTGTCATCTCCTTTCCACTGTGTACACAAACTTCACTCACTCCCCAACAACGCTTCTAGCCGCCACTTGGGGATGCTCCAGACCACTCCCACTCGCCGTATCTGTATCACAAAGATAATGGGCGATGAAAGTGTTCCTGTTGGTCCAAGAGCTGGCAGCTACATCATTAAGCGGGGTGCCATATGCGAAGGCCCAAGACGCAGCCAAAACCCTCAACGCATGGGCCCCTCACATTCGCAGGGATGTCCAGATGGTCCAGTCCGTGCTCATACACTCGCGTGATGACCTTACAAATCCATTTCCCTATCTTCGCTGGTGACAGTAAGGGAAGGACACCTCCAGAAGCTCGATCCCATTGCAAAAACTGTGGAGTGAGTGTAGATCCTGCTCGTCCCGAACGTCCAGACTGCTCCGTCAAATTGGTCCTAAGAAAAGGTGGAGAGCCCGGACCGAGCCTTGGGTCCACTCCGTACCCCCTAGATCAACCACTGTCTTCAATGCCTTAATCACCAAAGGCATGGGGGCCACATCTGGTGTTTGATTCTTCACAAGGAAGTCAAGGAAGGAAGGAAGGATGGATGTTCTTGCCATCTCTCACCAGAGCAGCTAGCTCGCTCAGCCGAGCCGCTGAAGCCAGAGTCACCAAGAAAAAGGGTCCTCTGTGACAGTCGAAGCAACGGAGCTGAGCAAAGAGGTCCGTAAGGCGCCAACTCCAGACCGGCCAACACCACGGGCAAGCTCCGTTTGGGGAACACCTGTTAGGCCTCGGTGTTGCATTCATAAACGCCCGGACCTGGCGTGAAACATGTTCACTGGCCATCTCTCACCAGAGCAGCCAGCTCGCTCTGCCGAGCTGCCGAAGCCAGAGCCACCAAGAATAGGGTCTACTGCGATAGCAGGAGCAGCGAAGCCGAACAAAGAGGTTCGTAAGGTGCCAATTCCAAACTAGCCAACACCAACGGTAAGTTCCATCTGGGAAACAATTGCTTGATCCTTGGTCGTGCATTCACAAAGGCCCGAACCAGCCGTGATACATGTTCACTGGTCACCAGCTTCTTCCTTCCCAATGCCGACAAGACGGAGTTGATGGCCGAACGATACCCCTTAATGGCCGTCGGGGACAAGCCTTTGACAAATCGTTCTTCCAGGAAAGACGACAAAGCGGCTTCGGTCGGGCCCGTCGGATCAATTTCCACCTTCCGGCACCAGAAAAAACCAAATTTTCGACCGGGCGTCGTAGTTTTTCCTCGTCGAAGAACGCAAGCAACCCAACAGCCGCTCCGAAAGGTTTTTTCAAGTGGGATGACAAAGCGGCTTCTGTAGGGTCCGTTGGATCACATCCCTTCTTCTGGCACCAGAAACGCCAAACCTTCCACCTGGCCTCACTGTTCTTCCTTGTCGAAGAATGACGGCAACCCTACATCCCCTCCGAGGCCTTAGTGGTAAAACCCTCACGTTCCAAATTCCTTACCACAGTCTCCACCCGTGAACTCGGGACAAGGGTGGGTCGCTGCACCTCAGTGCTGGGTCAGGATGGAGTCCGAGAGGAGTAGAGGAAGTGGGTCCTCCTTCGACAGTTCCACTAAGTAAGGAAACCATGACGCAGCTGGCCAGAGTGGTGCCACCAAAATGTATTCTCCCGGGAACTTGCGAAGATTGTTCCAAGACGCCTGCAGAAGCGCGAACGGGGGGAACAGGTAGCTGACAGGCCTGCTCAGTCGATGGAGAGAGCGTCCGTGGCCCACATCGTCGAGTCCGGAAACGGCGAGACAAAGTGTGGGAGTTGGCAGTTGTAGCATGCCGCAAACAGGCCCACCCAGGCTTCCCCCCCCGTCAATAACGAGCTCTGGCACAGGCTGGGATCGAATCTTCATTCCGTTGTGTGAGTTCTCTGACGTGACAACTCGTCTGCTAGATTATGGAGCTTCCCTGCTACATGATGCAGACGCAGGTTGAGATGCAGGGCTTCGCGCAGTCGAAACAGCAGGGAGGTCTCTTCCATCATCAACCAAGAACAAGTCCCTCCTCCTATCATGACGTGAGCCACCGCCGTTGTGTTGTGCATCATAGCCATCCCCGCCTATCACCGTCTTCCCACGCAAACTCCTTCCTTGACCTGCACCGCCAGACGTTTTGCTCGCTTCCCCAGAACCTTGATGTGTAACTGGCATTCCTCATCTGACACCACTCCCGCCGTCATGAGACCCTCGAAGTACGCTCCCCAGCTTGTGGAGGATGCGTCCGTGAAGAGAAGTCCAAACAGCGTTGGGTCCTGAATGGGCACTCCCCGGCAGGTGTTGACGGGATCACCCTACCACAGAACTTTAAACTGTCCAGAGAAAACACATCCCACCAGGACGACGAGGTTATCACTCATGGTTCCTGAACAAATGCATCGACCTGACCTTCCATTCCCCGAAAGGAACCAGCTCAGCGCAGGAATCGACGACACCTGTTACTGACACCAGGTCCACTGACGTAATCTCGGTGGCTAGCTGCAACCTTTCCATCCGATCCAGTAACCTCTCTACCTGTTCCTGCGATGGCCAACCCGTGAACTCGACCGTATCGAACTGAGCGCCGCGGAACACAAACTGCCTGCACGGCACCAGCCTGGGCATTTCCAACTGGACGCCTAGACCCAGAACCTTGAAGACACGTGGCCAATTGCCACCTGAGTACTTCCTCCGACTGATGGCGGAGCAACCAAACGCTGAAATAGGCATGGGCTACAATGTCCAAACAATGTAGAAACCCCCAACCCAGGCAAAGCACTTCCGTGAAGACATGAGATCCGGTTGCAATCCCAAAAGGTAGGACACGAAACTGGTACGATTGACCTCCTACAAAAAGGCGAAACAGATGCCGAATCCCCTGGTGCAACGGACCATGCATGCATGCATGCATGCATGCATCCTCGAAATAGATGGCAATTGTAACAACGATTGG